>SZWC01002876.1:186253-201094 GCA_023375785.1 Penium margaritaceum
GGCAGACCTTCTGGAGCAAAATCCCCAGATGGCATTTTGTTACTCGTTGCGGTCGATGATTCGCCGGAAGTCGAACCGCGGCCGGCTCCCAGAACCGCCGCGCACACCCAACTTTGGAAGCCCATATCTCCCTTGTTACTAGTCCGATTCCGGTGAAACAACTTTCACCAGATTCAGCGATACGTCAACTTTCAGGGGCAATCCTCCATTTTAAGATCCGTGCAATCATGAAGTCGCCCGATCCGTCAACGAGGAATTTCCTCTCTCTGGCGGCTTGTCGGCGCCTCCCGGTGCCGCACTTGGGCATGCAGAGGGGCAAATATACAACATTCTCCCCTTGCACCTGCCATGCCCGCTGCTCCTGCCTGCTCTCACTCATCTTCCATTGCGCCCTCCAGCCCATCATAGCTGGTCATCCCAATTTCGGCCACGCTCAATGCGTGCCGGTCCACGGTAAGGGTGCACACCGGGTAAGATTCCCGGATCTCAGGTTGGATCCTGATCCCCGGTTCCGGATCCTAGGATGGATCTGGATCCTCGGATCCAAGAAAAGATCCCCGAATCCTATGGATCCCCGAATCTTTTCCGGATCCTATAGGCTGAGCAAGGATAATGCCTTGCATTTCTCACTCCTAACCCCGTTTTCCCCTCTTTTTTAGGTGGTTAAAAGATCCCCGGATCCCGGATCGAATCTTGATCAAGGATTCGGCTCCCCGGATCCGGATCTGGATCCGGATTCCCGGATAAGATCCCTGGATCCTAGGATTTGGTGTGCAGCCTTAGTCCACGGGTTGCGCTTTGGTCAAGCAATCTGCAAGCATTTTGTGCGTGCTGCAGTGTTGCGGCACCACCTGCCCCTTTTCAACCATGTCCCGTATGTAATGATAACGTACGTCAATGTGCTTCGTCCTCCTGTGTTGCGTCGGGTTGTTGGTCAGCGAGATTGAGTCGGTGTTGTCCTCTTGCACCACCGTAGGCTCCTGCTGCGATACGCCCAGCTCCCCCAGCAACCTACGGAGTCACACCGCCTCCTTGACCGCCTCGGCCAGCGCGATGTACTCTGCTTCCACTATGGATGTGGCGACGCAGTCTTGCTTTCTGTTGCACCATGAGACTATTGCACCAGCGAGGAGGAACACGTAGCAAGATGCGGACTTCCGCTTGTCCACATCGCCAGCGTAGTCTGCGTCTGTGTAGCAGACCAGACGCAAGGGGTCCGCCCGCCCCTTGCCGTCAAACCTCAAGCACGCATGACGCATCGCTTGCACGTAGCAGAGGATGCGCTTGACCGCCTGCTAGTGTAGTGGTTTGGATCGGCCAAGTTCCTGTTCACTTGGCCCACCGCGTAGGCGAGGTCTGGTCGAGTCGCCACCATGGCATACATGAGGCTGCCCATTGCCCATTGGTAGGGCACCCCTGCCATATCCTCCCGCTCTTCTTTTGTATGCAGCGCCATTGCCGCACTCAGTTCTCACGTCATGGAGACTGGACTGCCTGGGGGTTTGCAGTCCTCCATGCCATACTGCTTCAGCACCTCGGCCACGTATTTGGCCTGTCCCAGCTCAAGCGTGCGCGAAGGACATGGAGCGTTTGCTCCCGTCGCCAAGTTCACAAGCATCGGGGCGATCCTTGCGGTGGCGGCCGCGAAGGACATGGAGCTCACCAAATGGACGCAAAGACGGCCTTCCTTAATGGCATCATAGACAAAGAGATATACATGGAGGTGCCGGAAGGGGTGGAGGCGCCGGAGGGCAAGGTGTGTAAGTTGCGGAAGTCCTTGTACAGGCTAAAACAATCGCCCAGATGCTGGTACCAACAGATTGACAGCTTCATGGCACAACTAAGCTTTAAGCGCTGCCAGGCAGATCACAGCGTGTACGTGCGGCGCGACAAACAGCTCCATCAAATCGTTGCACTCTACGTGGACGACCTGATTGTGTGCTCGACGGTTTTGCCGAGCCTACAGTAGCTGAAAGAGCAACAGAGCAACATATTCCAAATGTCGGACATGGGAGAGCTGGAGTACTACCTCGGGGTGAGCATTACGCGGAACCGGAGGGCGTGCACGCTTGAACTGGGACAGGCCAAATACGTGGACGAGGTGCTGAATTGTTACGGCATGGAGGACAGCAAACCAGTTGGCAGTCCAGTCTCCACGACCTGTGAACTGAGTGTGGCAATGGCACCGCATACAAAATCATAGCCGGAGGATATGGCAGGGGTGCCCAACCAATTGGTGGTGGGCCGCCTCATGTATGCCATGGTGGCGACTCAACCAGACCTGGCCTACGCGGTGGACCAAGTGAGCAGGTACGTGGCCGATCCAGGGCCACTACACTGGCAGGCGGTCAAACGCATCCTCCGCTACCTACAAGCGACGCGGCATGCGTGCTTGAGGTTCGACGGCAAGGGACGGGTGGACCCCTTGCGTCTGGTCTGCTACACGGACGCAGACTACGCTGGCGATGTGGACAAGCGGATGTCCACGTCCGGCCACGTGTTCTTCCTCGCTGGTGCAATGGTCTCGTGGTGCAGAAGAAAGCAAAACTACATCGCCACCTCCACAGTGGAAGCAGGGTACATCGCGCTGGCCGAGGCAGTCAAGGAGGCGGTGGGACTCCGCAGGTTGCTGCGGGAGCTGGGCGTGTCGCAGCAGGAGCCTACAGTGGTGCAAGAGGACAACATCGGCTCAATCTCGCTGACCAACAACCCGAGGCAGCACAGGCAGACAAAGCACATTGACGTGCGTTCTCATTATGCATGGGACATGGTTGAAAAGGAGCAGGTGGTGCTGCAATACTGCAGCACGCACAACATGCTTGCGGATTGCTTGACCAAAGCGCAACCCGTGGACCGACACGCATTGAGCGTGGCCGGAATTGGAATGACCAACTATGATGGGCTGGAGGACGCAGCAGAAGATGAGTGAGAGCAGGCAGGAGCAGCAGGCATGGCAGGTACAAGGGGGAGAATGTTGTATACTTGCCTCTCTGCATTCCCAAGTGCGGCACCGGGAGGCGCCGACGACCCGCCAGAGAGAGGAAATTCCTTGTCGACGGATCTGGTGACTTGATTATTGCACGGATCCTAAATTGGAGGATTGCCCCTGGAAATTAACGAGTTGCTGAATCCAATAGAAGTTGTTTCACTGGAATCGGACTAGTAACAAGGGAGATATGGGCTTCCAAAGTTGGGTGTTTGCGGCCGTTCTGGGAGCCAGCCGCGGTTCCACTTCTGGTGAGTCATCGACCGGAACGAGTAACAAAATGCCATCTGGGGATTTTGCTCCAGAAGGTCTGCCGAGGCGTCCGGTGGATGATCCGCCGGATTTCAGGAGTGCAGTTTGTTACTGAGGGACTTAGCCAAAATCCTGGCTCGGAGTCCGAAACTCAGTAGTACACTTTGCTACTCGGGGACTTAGTCGCAATTCTGACTGGAGGTCCGCGAACAGGTTTCTACCCACATCAATCCCCATCGATGTCTCGGCTGCAGATTATCTCCCCCTTGTGCATGTCGTAGAGTGTGTACGCCTTATGCGCGCTCTCATAGCCAAGGAAGAGATACGAATTTGCCCGCGGCTCTAGCTTGCTGTCGCGCCTCTGCGCAGCCTGCACCATCGCGTGGGCCTTGCACCCGAACACTTTCAGGTCTGCCACACTTGGCTTGCGCCCGCTCCAAACCTCCTGTGGCGTCTTCCAGCCGCTCTTCCCCTTCATCACCACTGTAGGAGTGAGGTTGATGGTGTAGCTTGCTGTACGCACAGCTTCCGTCCAGAAGCTTTGCGACAATTCCGCATCCACCAACATGGTCCGTACCATGTTCAGCAGCGTCTGGTTCGCCCGCTCCGCCATGCCATTTGACTGAGGCCAATATGGCGTGGTTTGTTGCCATTTTATGCCCTGCTGCCTCATCCACCCGCTACAGCCTATATACTCTCCGTGGTTGTCGCTGAGCAGCGCTCTGACCTTCCGGCCTTTCTGCCTCTCCACCGCGGCGACATACTCCTTCAGCCGGTCCAGGACCTCGCCTTTCTGCTTCATGAAGTACACGAAGAGTTTTCTGCTGTAGTCATCAATGAAGGTGACGAAGGAACGCGCGCCGCTCTTTGACGCTGTCTTGAATGGTCNGTTGTCGCTGCGCAGCGCTCTGACCTTCCGGCCTTTCTGCCTCTCCACCGCGGCGACATACTCCTTCAGCCGGTCCAGGACCTCGCCTTTCTGCTTCATGAAGTACACGAAGAGTTTTCTGCTGTAGTCATCAATGAAGGTGACAAAGGACCGCGCGCCGCTCTTTGACGCTGTCTTGAATGGTCCGCACACGTTGCTGTGCACGACCTCCAGCAGGTCCGAGGTGCGATTCTCGTTCGCCTTGAACGGTTTGTGCTGCGCCTTGCCCAAAATGCAAGGCTCGCACTTTTTGTGCACTGCTACATCTGTCGCCTCTTCCGCACCGTCGATGACGAGGCCACGTACCAGCTCGCGCCTCGCCATCTCCTTCACGACTACGGGTGAGGAATGCCCCAGTCATCGGTGCCAGAGCTCCACATCAGCTCCCCCTCCTTTGGCCAGGTTGACGGTGCGTTCTTGCAAATCTACTGAAGCTGTCATCGCGGGGATCACCTTGGTCTCCACGATGTAGAGGCCTCCCTCGCGCTTAGCCTCCTGCACGTGCTCGCCGCCATCGTCCTTCCGCATGACTGCCCCCTTTCTCCTGAAGCGCACCTCGTATCGCTTGTGTGTCAGGGAACTGACACTTAGGATGTCAGCCAAGCCAGGTACTTGCTGCACGTTCTTGATCACGCGCTATACCCACTTCCCACCAACCACCACCTCCACGTCCACGTCTCCTTGGCCAGGCGCCGGCTCGACCTTGTCGTTCGCGACCACCATGGACTTGCTGGACTTGGTGTAGTTGATGAACCCGATCTTCTCGACTTGGGTGTGCTCCTCGGCTCCGGAGTCAAGACACCGCCGGTTAGCCTTCTTGAGGTAGTGGTTCTGAGTACCGTTGAGGAGCGACTTCTTGCCTTTGGCATCCTTACCACCGGCCTTGGCCTCCTCGGTGTACTCACGGGCCCAGTGGCCCTCCTTGCCGCAGTTGCGGCACGCACCCTTCTTGGCGCCCTTCTTGCCGCCGCCCTGTCCGCCACCTCCCTTGCCCCCACTTCCGCCACCACGCGTTTTGGAGACGAGAGCAGATGAGGAAGGCGAGGACTCCCCGCAGCTCCATCGCTGTGCCTCGTTGCGGATTTTTCTGCGACCGCGCCATAGGTGAGCTTATCTTCTGCCCATCCTCCCAAGACGGTGATAAGAGGGCTCCAACCGTCAGAAAGGGCCATGAGGAGGGCCATTGCCTGCAGTTGCGTGTCGATCTTCCACCCCACGTAGTTGCACTTTGAGGCGAGCGACTCGATCTCCCGCATGGCGGAGATGACATATTCTCCCTCCTCAATTCTCACTGTCAAGAGTCGCTTCATTGCGAAGATTTTGTTTGCCAGGGACTTGGATTGATGAATGGTGCAGAGTTTTTGCCAAGCCTCGGCCGCCAGCTTGCAGCCCTACAAGTAGCCCCTCTGCGACTCAGCCGTCCCGGACACCAGCAGCATGAGCGCCTCCGTGTTCTTCTTTTCGAAGGCCTCTTTCTGCGCCTCCGTCGCTGTCGCGTCATCGAGGACTTTGGTTCCCTCCATGACCTGCAGCACACCCTTATGCGCAAGGTGGATCTCGAAGTGCCACCTCCATAGCCCAAAGCCAGGGCTGCCCGCATATTTCTGGATGATCTGCATCTCCTCCAGCGTCATTGCGCAGTCTTCCAGTCAAGGACCTCAGAGTTTGACGGCGACGTCGTCCCCGACGACAATCCCGTCCGCCGCAGATGCCGTGAACGATGTGGAGTCCGGTCAGGGCCGTGGGCCCATAACCCTTTGTCGGAAACTAGCCCCAGGGAGGAGGCAGGTCCAACGTGGCCTCATGGGTATTGTACGTTCACGCCTTCTTTTGTGCATCTTCTGAGTCAGAGCGTGAGCTTTCTGGTCGCCTCACGCTATGTTTCTGGCAGTTGATGACAAATGTGAGACAGTCACTTTCGTGAAGGCAATAACGCAATCTTGCATTAGCTCTTGAACATAGACATGACGTAAACATTTGTAGGACTAGTCATGAGCTCTCTAACGCACAAAACCGTGCGCCATTCGGATAACCGTAGCTCCCGCTACGTTACTCGAAGCACAGCACCCCAAACCAGCCGCTCACTCGGCAGCGCGCACCACGTCACCCGCCGAGGCACCTTCACACATCAAGGACCCATGAATACGCCATTCCGGAAGCGCAGATGTCCCTACGCATAGTGGCGGTGCTCCTTGCGCCTTTGCGGTCTAATTTGATGAGTTTGGTGATGGGGATGGATGTGGGTCGAAACCTGTTTGCAGACCTGCAGTCGGAATTTTGACGAAGTCCCCGAGTAACAAAATGTACTACTGAGTTCCGGACGCCGAGCCAGAGATTTGGCGAAGTCCCCCAGTAACAAACTGTACTACTGGCATCCGGCGAATTATTCACCGGACGGCTCGGCAGCCCTTTCGGAGCAAAATCTCCAGATGGACTTTTGTTACTCGGTCAGGTGGATGATCCACCTCCAGTCGAACCGCGGCCGACTCCCATAGCCGCCGCGCACACCCCAACTTTGGAAGCCCATATCTCCCTCGTTACTTGTCCGATTCCGGTGAAACAACTTCCACCCGATTCAACAACTCGTCCACTTTCAGCAGAAATCCTCCATTTTAGGATCCCAGCAATCATTGAGTCGCAAGATCTGTCGAAGAGGAATTTCCTCTCTCTGGCGGCTCGTCGGCGCCTCCCGGCGCCGCACTTGGGCATGCAGATGGGCAAACCTTCAACATTGCGCACAATAGCCACACCGAGCCACCAGTATTCTACCTTGTTTGCACCTGCAAGATCATGCCTAGTATACCTGCACTGTGATTGGACACTCTGACCGTGGCTGACTCGTGTTATGATCAATAGATATAAAAATCACTTGGATATGTTTGTGGTCATGGTCTGTGGCACATGCCAACTTTGTCAAGGCATTGCGCACAATAGCCACACCAAGCCACCAGTATTGTACCTTGTTTGTACCTGCAAGGTCATGCCCAGTTTATCTGCACTGTGATTGGACACTCAGACCGTGGCTTACTCGTGAAATGATTCATAGCCATTTCAGGTACTTGGTGAACTTTGTGGTCATGGTCAGTGGCACATGTCAACTTTGTCAAGGCATTGCGCCCAATAGCCATGGCAAGCCACCGGTTTCTTACCTTGTTTAAGCCTGAAAGGTCATGAATATTAGATGTGCACTGTGATTTGGAACTCTGACTGTGGCTGACTCGTCTTACGATTCGTAGACGTTAAAGTCACTTGGTAAACATTGTGGTAATGGTCAGTGGTACATGCAACTTTGTCAAGGCATTGTGTCAATAGCCACACGGAGCCACCAGTATTCTACCTTGTTTATACTTGCAAGGTCATACCCAGTATATCTTCACTGTGATTCGACACTCTGACCGTGGCTGACTCGTGTTATGATTCATAGCCGTTTAAGGTACTTGGTAAACTTTGTGGTCATGGTCAGTGACACATGCCAACTTCATCAAGGCATTGCGCACAATAGCCGTGCCATGCCACCAGTATTCTACATTGTTTGCACATGCAAGATTATGCTTAGTTCATCTGCACTGTGATTGCACACTCTGACCGTGGCTGACTCGTGTTATGATTTGTAGAAGTTAAAGTCACTTGGTAAACTTTGTGGTCATGGTAAGTGGCACATGCAAACTTTGTCAAGGCATTGCACACAATAGCCACACGGAGCCACCAGTAGTCTACCTTGTTTGCACCTGCAAAATCATGCCTTGTACATCTGCACTTTGATTGGACACTTTGACCGTGACTGACTCGTGTTATGATCAATAGAAGTAAAAGTCACTTGGATACATTTGTGGTCATGATCAGTGGCACGTGCCAGCTTTGTCAAGGCATTGTGCACAATACCCACACCGAGCCACCAGTATTCTACCTTGTTTATACCTGCAAGGTCATGCCCAATACATCTGCACTGTGATTGGACACTCTGACCGTGGCTGACTCGTGTTATGATTCATATCCATTTAAGGTACTCGGTAAACTTTGTGGTCATAGTCAGTGGCACACGCCAATTTTGTCAAGGCCTTGCGCACAATAGCCACACTGAGCTACCAGTATTGTACCTTGTTTGTGCATGCAAGATCATGCCTAGTACATCTGCACTGTGAGTGGACACTCTGACCGTGGCTGACTCGTGTTATGATCAATAGGAGTAAAAGTTACTTAAATACATTTGTGGTCATGGTCAGTGGCACATACAAACTTTTCCAATGCATTGCGCACAACAGCCACACCGAGCCACCAGTATTCTACCTTGTTTGGACCTGCAAGATCATGCCCAGTATATCCGCTTTGTGATTGGAAACTCTGATCGTGGCTGACTTGTGTTATGGTTCATAGTCGTTTAAGGTACTTGGAAAACTTTGGGGCCATGGTCAGTGGCACATGCAATTTTTGTGCATTGCGCACAATATCCGTGCCAAGCCACCAGTTTTTTTACCTTGTTTATGCCTTGTTTGCGCCTGCAAGATCATGCCTAGCAAATATGCAATGTTATCGGACACTCTGACCGTGGCTGACTTGTGTTATGATCAATAGAAGTAAAAGTCACTTGGATCCATTTGTGGTAATTGTCAGTGGCACATGCCAACTTTGTTAAGGCATTGCGCACAATATCCGTGCCAAGCCACCGGTTTTTTTACCTTGGTTATGCCTTGTTTGCGCCTGAAAGATCATGCCTAGCAAATATGCAATGTTATCGGACAATCTGACCATGGCTGACTTGTGTTATGATCAATAGAAGTAAAAGTCACTTGGATACATTTGTGGTAATTGTCAGTGGCACATGCCAACTTTGTCAAGGAATTGCGCACAATAGCCACACCGAGCCACAATATTCTACCTTGTTTGTACGTGGGAGATCATGCCTATTACATCTGCACTGTGATTGGACACTCTGACTGTGGCTGACTCGTGTTATGATAAATAGAAGTAAAAGTCACTTTGATACATTTGTGGTCATGGCCAGTGGAACATGCCAAACTTGTGAAGGCATTGCGCATACAACTTTCACCAATCCACCAGCATTGTACCTTTTTTATACCCGCAAGGTCATGCCCAGTATATCTACGCTGTGATTGAACACTCTGACCATGGTTGATTCGTGTTATGATCAATAGAAGTAAAAGTCACTTGGATACATTTGTGGTCATGGTCAGTGGCACATGCCAACTTTGTCAAGGCATTGCACATAATAGCCACACTGAGCCACCAGTATTCTACCTTGTTTGTACCCGCACCATCCTCTCTGCAGCGCGACAGCTTGAACTGTCCCCTTGACTACATCCTTTCTCTCTTCATCAGCATCCATCACTCAACATGGCCAAAGAAGCAGAACACACTGCAGCAAGGTCATGGGCAGCAGCAACATCCTCATACAACAACAACTTCTGGCCACTTTCAGATCAACACCTTTACATGCCTCTTCAGCACCTCATACTCATACCAACAACAGCTCCCTCACCTCTCACCAGCAAGGACATCAAACACTCGACTGTGCAACAACAACCACTGTCACCTTTACTACCTGAAACGACAACAGCAAGTCCACCGGCGACAGGAACTCTCAAAACCACCATCAGCGTTTCTACCACCACCAACTGCTTCACGGCACGACAGACTCTTGTGTCCCCTTGTCCGCCTCTACTCCTCAACCAGCCTATTGCAATCCCACTTCAGTCCTCTCCTCTCACCACATATCTCATCCGTGAACCAGCTCTTCTTACCACTCACACACTCTTCACTTGCTGAAGTTACAACTACAGCATCAACTCACCAGCCATCAACCACAGATCCTCAAAGCACGTTGACCTCAGCTGCAGCTCCATCCAGAAGCTCACTCCAAACCGCAACCACTCCTCCAAGCGTGATCCAAAAGCAACAAAAACCTGCCCAAACCCGCAACCTTGAAATACCATATCATCGACCTGGAGCAATTGCACACATCTCCATACCAGCCCTCCTCCTTGATCTCATCCTTTGGGAGCTGCTCTACCGCTGCACCTTTGCCTATGTTCCCTCTCTCGTTGACTTCTCCTCTACAAGTAATCTACTTAAACTCACCCTGCGAGTTACTGGAGCAGTTATTCTCATCTTCCACTTCATATGCTAAGCAACCTCCCGCATCTCAAGTGCTCCTCAGTCCCCCGTTGGCTCCCTCTTGCACGTCATTACCTCCTTCCGCCAGCACTTACCAACCAAATACATCTGCTCATCACCCCTCCAAATCTTTACCCTCCCTCGTACTCTGATCTTTTCTGCTATCTTCAGTCTCACTCTCTTCAGCCATACATTGCCGTGTGACATTGAGGGGGCGTGTCAGAAAACAGGTCAATGGTCACACGACACTCCAATGCCCAACATTCTCAACGGCGTACCCCTCATTTCTGATCTTCCCCCTCAAGCACAAAATACTCAACTTCTCGACACCTGGTCTCGGTCCAGCTCACATCCGCACAAGGAAAGGCAATGGACCGACAAATCCATAACCGATCAACAACCTCCGCGCGCAAATCAACGGCAGCATCAACAGTGCAACTTATTGGCTCTCGCTCTCGCCCCCGGCTGCCACCAGAACCTACCAACGAATGTGCAGTCCGGTCTGCGCTACCCACCAAAAGTCAAGGCGCCCCAAAATGGCTACCCGCCTACTCGACCGTTTGGCCAATAACAAGGTGGCCCAACACGGTCCCCGTGCAGCCGCTTCGTAACTCTGCCTCAGGCTAGAGCATCTACGCGTCGCACGCGTAAACTATCGTATCGTCCACCATAGCTGGTGGTTAGTAGCACAGACTATATCTATGTCTGCCTCGTATGTACTTCTTTACCAGTTAATGGGCATTCGGTTCCATTGGTGTTCTCCACCTGGCCCGGGCTTTGGCCCTGCCCCCACTCGACCTATGACCATGGCCCGCTGCCATGGCAGAGTGTCACTCCCATTCATCACTGCAGCTGCTCTATTCAATGTTATCTTATCAGGCCTGGGCATGGCCCTGCCTCCATGCATTTCCATTGCTCCTCTGCCCGTTCCTTCGCGCTGCGGCCTCGCTAACCGCTCGGCCCGCCCCTGGACACTGCGGCTCTCCATCATCGTCAACGCCTTGCACATAATAACCACAGCGGGCCACCAGTATTCTCCCTTGTTTATACCTGCAAGGTCATGCCTAGTACATCTGAACTATGATTGGGCACTCTGACTGTGGCTGACTCGTGTTATGAATCGTAGAAGTTAAAGTCACTTGGTAAACTTTGTGGTCACGGTCTGTGGAACATGCCAACTTTGTCGAGGAGTTGCGCACAATAGCCGTGCCAAGACACCAGTTTTTTACCCTGCTTATACCTGCAAGGTCATGCATATTAGATGTGCACTGTGATTGGGTACTCTGACCGTGGCTGACGCATGTAATGATTCGTAGAAGTTAAAGTCACTTGGTATACTTTGTGGTCGTGGTCAGTGGCACGTGCCAACCTTTTCAAGGCATTGCGCACAATAGCCACATTAAGCCACCGGTATTTTACCTTGTTTGCACCTGCAAGATCATGCCTAGTACATCTGCTATATGATTGGGCACTCTGACCATGGCTGACTCGTGTTATGATCAATAGAAGTAAAACTCACTTGGATGCATTTGTGGTCATGGTCAGTGGCACATGCCAACTTTGTCAAGGCATTGCGCACAATAGCCACACCGAGCCACCAGTATTCTAGCTTATACGTGCAAGGTCATGCCCGGTATATCTGCACTGTGATTGGACACTCTGACCGTGGCTGACTCGTGTTATGATTCGTAGCTGTTTAAGGTACTTGGTAAACTTTGTGGTCATGGTGAGTGGCACATGCCAACTTTGTCAAGGCATTGCGCACAACAGCCGTGCCAAGCCACGGGTTTTTTTTTACTTGGTTATACTTGCAACTTCATGCATATTAAAGTGCACTGTGATTGGGCACTCTGACCGTGGCTGACTCGTGTTACAATTCGTAGAAGTTAAAGTCACTTGGTAAACTTTGTGGTCATGGTCAGTGGCACATGCCAACTTTGTCAAGGCATTGCGTACAATAGCAAAACCGAGCCACCAGTACTCTATCTTGTTTGCACCTGCAAGATCATGCCTAGTTCATCTGCATTGTGATTGGATACCCTGATCTTGGCTGACTCATGTTATGATCAATAAAAATAAAAGTCACTTGGATACTCTTGTGGTCATGGTCAGTGGCACATGCCAACTTTGTCAAGGCATTGCACACAATCGCCACACCGAGCCACCAGTATTCTACCTTGTTTATACCTATACAGTCATGCCCAATGTATCTGCACTGATATTGAACACTCTGACCGTGGCTGACGCGTGTTGTGATTCATAGCCCTTTAAGGTACTTGGTAAACTTTGTGGTCATGGCAGTGGCACATGCCAACTTTGTCTACGCACTGCGCACAATAGCTGTGCCAAGCCACCGGTTTTTTACCTTGTTTGTACCTGTACGGTCATGCATATTATATGTGCGTTGTGATTGGGCACTCTGACCGTAGCTGACTCGTGTTAAGATTCGTATAAGTTAAAGTCACGTTGTAAACTTTGTGGTCATGGTCAGTGGCACATGCCGACATTGTCAAGGCATTGCGCACAATAGCCATTCCGAGCCACCAGTACTCTACCTTGTTTGAACCTTCAAGATCATGCACAGTACATCTGCACTGTGATTGGACACTATGACCGTGGCTGACTCGTGTTATGATCAATAGATGTAAAGTCACTTGGATACATTAGTGTACATGGTCAGTGGCACATGTCATCTTTGTCAAGGCATTGCGCACAATAGCCACACCGAGCCACCAGTATTCTACCTTGCTTATACCTGCAAGGTCATGCCCAGTATATCTGCACTGTGATTGAACACTATGCCCGTGGCTGACTCGTGTTATGATTCATAGCCATTTAAGGTACTTGGTAACCTTTGTGGTCATGGTCAGTGGCACATGCGGACTTTGTCAAGGCATTGCGCACAATTGCCGTGCCGAGCCACCGGTTTTTTACCTTGTTTATACCTGCAAGGTCATGCCTAGTACATCCGAACTGTGATTGGGTACTCTGACTGTGGCTGACTCGTGTTACGATTCGTAGAAGTCAAAGTCACTTGGATAACTTTGTGGTCATGGTCAGTGGCACATGCCATCTTTTTCAAGGTATTACGCACAATAGCCACACCGAGACACCAGTATTCTACCTTTTTTGCACCTGCTAGATCATGCTTACGATATCTGCACTGTGATTGGACACTCTAACCGTGGCTGACTCGTGTTACGATTAATAGAAGTAAAAGTCACTTGGATACAGTTGTGGTCATAGTCAGTGGCACATGCCAACTTTGTCAAGGCCTTGCACACAATAGCCACACCGACCCACCAGTATTCTACCTTGTTTATACCTGTAAGGTCATGCCTAGTATATCTGCACTGTTATTGGACACTCTGATTGTGGCTGACTCGTGTTATGATTCATAGCCGTTTAAGGTACTTGGTAATCTTTGTGGTCATGGTCAGTGGCACATGCCAACATTGTCAAGGCATGGCGCACAATAGCCGTGCCAAGCCACCGGGTTTTTACCTTGCTTATACCTGCAAGGTCATGCCTAGTACATCTGAAATGTGATTGGACACTGTGACTGTGGCTGAATCGTGTTACGATTTGTAGAAGTTAAAGTCATTTGGTAAACTTTGTTGTCATGGTCAGTGGCACATGCCAACTTTTTCAAGGTATTGCGCACAATAGCCAAACCGAGCCACCAGTATTCTACCTTGTTTGCAACTACAAGATCATGCCTATTATATCTGCACTGTGATTGGACACTCTGACTGTGGCTGACTCGTGTTATGATCAATAGAAGTAAATGTCACTTGGATACATTTGTGGTCATGGTTAGTGGCACATGCCAACGTTGTCAAGGCCTTGCACATAATAGCCACACCGAGCCACCAGTATTCAACCTTGCTCATACATGTAAGGTCATGCCTAGTATATCTGCACTGTGATTGAACACTCTGACCGTGGCTGACTCGTGTTATGATTCATAGCTGTTAAAGGTACTTTGTAAACTTTGTGGTCATGGTCAGTGGCACATGCTAACGTTTTTCAAGGCAATGCGCACAATAGCCGTTCCAAGCCACTGGTTTCTTACCTTGTTTATACCTGTAAGGTCATTCCTAGTACATCTGAACTGTGATTGGGCACTCTAACTGTGGCTGAATCAAGTTACGATTTGTAGAAGTTAAAGTCACTTGGTAAACTATGTGGTCATGGTCAGTGGCACAGGCCAACGTTTTCAAGGCATTGCGCACAATAGCCGTGCCAGGCCACCGGTTTTTTACCTTGTTTATACAAGTAAGGTCATGCATATTAGATGTGCACTGTGATTGGGCACTCTGACCGTGGTTGACTTGTGTTTGTAGAAGTTACAATCACATGGTAAACTTTGTGGTCATGGTCAGTGGCACATGCCAACATTGTCAATGCATTGCGCACAATAGCCATTCCGAGCCACCAGTATTCTATCTTGTTTTAACGTGCAAGATCATGCCTAGTAAATCTGCATTGTGGTTGGACACTCTGACCGTGGCTCACTCGTGTTATGATCAATAAATGTAAA
>SZWC01002877.1:23745-35677 GCA_023375785.1 Penium margaritaceum
ATGCCACACGATGCCACACGATGCCACACGATGCCACACGATGCCACACGATGCCACACGGTGCCACACGATTCCACACAATGCCACGCGAAGCCACACGATGCCACACAATTCCACACGATGCCATACGATGCCACACGATGCCACACAATGCCACAGAGTGCCACACGGAGCCACACCATGCAATGCAATGCAACGCGACACAACAAGGCACTCCTCACTGCACCCTGAGCCGCACGCCGCACGCCGCATGCCATAAGCCGCCATAGAGCACGCCACGCACCAATGGTGCATGGTGCAGCATTATGCCCCACGCCCCAATGTACCGAGCCCCGCCACACCGTGGTGCACTACGGCACACCACGACATGTGATCCCATCCCATGCCACACCAGGCCACGCCATCCGCACCACGCCCCGCCACCCCACACCACACCACACCATACCATGTCATGCCACGCCACACCACGCAACGCCACACACACATTTATGCACTTACACGCCGCAATGGGCACTTACACGTACTTACCCACACTTACACGCACTTACATGCATTAACACGCATTTATGCACACTTACATGCACTTACACGTACTTAGACGTACTTACACGCACTTACACACACTTGCACACACTTACACGCACTTACACACACTCACACGCACTTACATACAGTTAATTATACATACACACACTTACACGCACTTACACAAACGTACACGCACTTACACGCACTTACACGTGCTTACACGTACATACAAACACCCACATGCAATTACACGCACTTACACGCACTTACACGCACTTACACATGCTTACATGCACTTACACGCATATATACGCACTGACAAGTACATACACGCACTTACACACACTTATATGCAGTTATACGCACTTACACGCAGTTACATGTAGTTTCACGTACTTACACGCACTTACAAGCACTTACACGCACTTACACGTACTTACATGCACTTACACCCACTTACACGCACTTACAAGTACTTACACGTACTTACACCTACTTACACGCACTTACATGCACTTACATGTACTCACACGCACCTACATGCACTTACACGCACTTACTTGCACTTACGCAAACTTACATGCACTAACACACACTTACACGCACTAACATGTACTTACACGCACTTACATACACTTACACACACTTACACACACTTACACGCACTTACACATACTTACACGCACTTACACGTAATTACACACTTACACATGCTTACACCTACTTACATGCACTTACACGCATTTACACATACTTACATACACTTACACACACTTACACACACTTTTACGTACTTACACGCACTTACACAGACTTACATGAACCTACACGCACTTGCTCATACTTACACACACTTACACAGACTTACACACACTTTCACGCACTTACACCCACTTACACGCACTTACACGTACTTATACGTACTTACACACACTTACACGCACTTACATGCACTTACATGTACTTATACGCACTTACACGCACAAATACACACTTACACGCACTTACACATACTTACACGCACTTATACACACTTACACGCACTTATACGTACTTACACGCACTTACACGCACTTACATGCACTTACACACACTTACACGTACATACATGCACTTACACGCACTTACACGTACTTGCACACACTTACACACACTTAGACGCACTCGAACGCACTTATACGTACTTACACGCAATTTATTGTACTTGCACACACTTACACGCACTTACACAAGCGTACACGGAGTTACACGTACTTACACGTAAGTACAAACACTTACATGCACTTACACGCACTTATACGCACAAATACGCACTTTCACACACGTATACGCACTTACACACACTTACACGCACTTACACGTACTTGCACGGACTTGGACACACTTACATGCACTTATATGCCCTTACAGGTACTTACACGCACTTACACACACTTACACGCAGTTAATTGCACTTACACGTACTTATACACACTTACACGAATGTACACACACTTACACGCACTTACACATACTTACACACACTTACAAACACGTACATGCACTTACACGCACTTACACGCACTTCCACATGCTTACACACACTTATACGCACTTACACGCACATACATGCAATTACACACACTTACACATACTTACACGTACTTACACGCAGTTACATGCACTTACACGCACTTACACGCACTTACACATACTTACACGTACTTACACACAGTTACGTGCACTTACACGCACTTACATGCTCTTACACACACTTACACGCACTTACACGTACTTACATGCACTTACACGCAGTTACACGCACTTACATGCACTTACACGCACTTACACATACTTATACCCACTTACACGTACTTACACGCACTTACACGCACTAACAAACACTTACTCACACTTACATGCACTTAGACGCACTTATATGCACTTACATGCACTTACACATACTTATACATACTTACACACACGTACACGCACTTACACGTACTTACACAAACTTACATGCACTTACACGCACTCACACGTACTTACACGTACTTATACCCACTTGCACGTACTTACACGCACATACACGCACTTACATGCACTTACACACACTTACATGTACTTACACACACTTATACACACTTACACGCACTTACACACAATTTCACATACTTACACGCACTTTCACACACTTACACACACTTATACACACTTATACGTACGAATACGCACTAACACGCACTAACACGCACTTACTCATACTTACACGCACTTACAGATACTTACATGCAGTTACACGCACTTATACGCACTTGCATACACTTACACACACGTACATACACTTGCACGTACTCACACACACTTACACGCACTTACACGCACTTATACGTACTTACAAGCACTTATGCGCACTGACACGTACTTACACGCAAATACACACACTTACACACACTTAGATTCACTTACACACACTTATATGCAATTACACACACTTACACGTTGTTACACATACTTACACGCAGTTATACATACTTATACGCACTTACATGTACTTACACACACTTACAAGCACTTACACGCACTTACACGCACTTCTACACACTTACATGCACTTACACGCACTTATATGCACTAACACATAGTTACAAGAACTTACACGCACTTACAGGCACTTACACACACTTACACGCACTTACACACACTTACACACACTTACATGCACTTACACGCACTTGCATGTCCTTACACATGCTTACAAGCAATTACACGTACTTACACGCACTTGCATGTACTTACACGCACTTACACGCACTTACCTACACTTAGACGTACTTACACGCACATACACGCACTTACATGCACTTACACGCACTTACACACACTTACACCTAGTTATCCGCACTAACACGCAGTTACACGTACTTACACGCACTTACATCCACTTACACACACTTACATATACTTCCACGCACTTACACATACTTACATACACTAACACGTACTTCTACGTACTTACACGCACTTACACACACTTACATGCACTTACACGCAGTTACACACACTTACACCTGCTTACACGCACTTACACGTACTTACACGTACTTACACGCACTGACACACACTTACACATACTTACACACACCTACCCGCACTTACACGCACTTTCACACACTTACGTAAACTTCTACAGACTAACACGCACCTATATGCACGTACACGTACTTACACACACTTACACACACTTGTACGCACTTACACGCACTTACACATAGTTACACGTACTTACATGAACTTACATGCACTAACACACACTTATACCCAGTTACGCACACTTACACGCACTTGTATGGACTTACACACACTTACACGCATTTATAGGTACTTACATGCACTCACACGCACTTACATACACTTACACGCACTTACACGCACTTACACGCACTTACACGCACTTACACACACTTGTACCCACTTACATGTAGTTACACGCACTTACATGCACTTACACACACTTACATGTACTTACACGCACTTATACACACTCACACACAAGTACACGCACTTAAACGCACTTACACGTGCTTACACATACTTACACGCACTTACACGCACTTACATGCACATACACGCACTTACACACACGTCTTCCCACTTACACTTATTTACACGCACTTACACGCACTTACATGCACTTACACACACGTACATACACTTACACCAACTTATACACACTTACATATAATTACACGTACTTACATGCACTTCACGTACTTACATGTACTTACTCGCACTTACACGCACTTACACGCACTTACACGCACTTACACACACTTATACCCACTAACTCGTACTGACATGCACTTACACGCACATACATGCACTAAAAATAACTTACAAGCAATTATACGTACGTATACGCACTTACACACATTTACACACACTTACACGTACTTACACGCACTTACACACACTTATACATTCTTACATGCACTTACACGCACTTATACGTTTTTACACACACTTACATGTACTTACACACACGTACACGCACTTACACACAGTTACATGTACTTACATGCACTTATATCCACTTACATGCACTTGCATATACTTACACGTAGTTACACACAATTACACGCACTTATACGCACTTACACGAACTTACACGTACATATACGCACATATACACACTTTCACACACTTACATGCACTTACACACACTGACACACTCTTACAAGCACTTACACGCACTTACACGTTCTTACACACAATTATACACACTTACACGTACTAACACGTACTTACACATACGTATACCCACGAATACACACTTACACGCACTTACACGCACTTACTCGCACTTACACACACTTACACGCACATACACACACCTATACACACTTAGACACACTTACACACACGGACAAATAGTTACACACTCTTACACGTACTTACATGCACTTACACACACTTATACATACTTGTACGTACAAATATTTACAAACACGCACTAACACGCACTTACTTGTACCTACACGCACTTACAGACACTTACATGCACTTATACGCACTTTTATGCAATAACACGTACTTAAACACACCTATACGCACTTTCACGCACTTACATGCACTTACATGCACTTACAAGCACTTACACTCACTTACACGTACTTACACGTACTTACACACACTTACACGCACTTATACACACTTACACCTACTTACACACACTTACTCGTAGTTACACATACTTACACGTAGTTATATACACTTATACGCACTTATACGCAATTATACGCACTTACAAGCACTTACACTCACTTACACATACTCACACGCACTTACATGCAGTTATACACACTTACACACACTTACACACAGTCACAAGAACTTAAATGTACTTACAGGCACTTACACACACGTACACACACTTACACGCACTTACATACACTTACATACACTTACATGTCCTTACACGTACTTACCAGCAATTACACACACTTACACGCACTTACATGCACTTACACGCATGTACACGCACGTACCCACACTTATACGCACTTACACACACTTACATGCTCTTACACGCACTTACATGCACTTACAAACACTTACACGCACTTACACACAATTACACGTACTTATAAACACTTACACGCACTTACACGCACTTACACGCAGTTACACACTTACACGTGCTTACCCATACTTATACACACTTACACGTACTTACACACACTTACATGCACTTACACACACTTACACACACTTACACGCACTTACACGTACTTACACATACGTACGCGTACTTACACGGATTAACATGCACTTATATGCACTTACACGTACGTACACACACTTACACGTACTTATACCTACTTACACGCACTCACACCTTCTTACACGCACTTACAAACACTAACATGCACTTATACACACTTATACGCACTTACACACACTTACACGTACTTACACGTACTTATACGCGCTTGCACGCACTTACACGTACTTACATGCACTTACACGCAGTTACACGCAGTTACACGCAGTTACACGTACTTACACGCACTTACATGTACTTACACGCACTTACACGCAGTTACGCACACTTACACGTACTTATACCCACTTACGCACACTTACACACATTTACATGTTTTTATACGCACTTATACACACGTACACGCAAGTTCACACACTTACACGTACTTATATGTACTTACACATACTCACACGCACTTACACGCACGTACACGTACTTACATGCACTTACATGCACTTACACACACTGATACCCACTTACACGTACTTACAAGCACTTACACGTACTTACATGCACTTACACACACTTACATACACTTACACGAACTTATACACACTTACACACAATTACACGTACTTACATGCACTTATACGTACTTACACGTACTTACACGCACTTACACGCATGTATACGCACTTACACGCACTAACACGTACGTATACCCACTTACTCATACTTATACGCACTTACACGCACTTACATGCACTTACACAGACTTCCATGCACTTACACGCACGTATACACCCTTACTCACACTTACAAACACTTGTATCCACTTACGTGCATTTACACGTACTTATACGCATTTACACGCAGTTACACACACATGTACGCACTGAAATGCACTTACGCGTACTTTTACGCACTTATACGCACTTTCACACACTTAGATGTACTTACACACACTTACACACACTTTACACACTTACACGCACTCACACACACTTACACACAGATATACACACTTACACGTACTTACACACACTTACACGCACTTATACGCACGAATACGCACTTACACGCACTTACACGCACTTATCGCACTTCCACACACTTACATGCACTTATACACACTTACAAGTACTTACACTAACTTACACGCACTTACACACACTTACATGCAGTTAATTGCACTTACACGCACCTACAACCACGTACACAAATGTACATGCACTTACAAGCACTTACACGTACTTACACGCACTTACAAACACTTTGATGCACTTACACATACTTACACGCACTTGCACACACTTACACACACTTACACGCACTTACACGCACTTACACAAGCTTACACGCAGTTTAACGCACTTACATGCAGTTACACGCAGTGACACGTACTTAGACATATTTACACACACTTACACACAGCTACGCACACTTACACGCACTTACATGTACTTACACACACTCTCACGCACTTACACACACTTACACGCACTTACTCACACTTACTCGCACTTACACGCACTTACACACACTTATACCCACTTACACGTACGTATACGCACGGACACGCACTTACACGCACTTACACATACTTACATATACTTACACACACTTATACACACTTACACGCAATTACACGTACTTACATGCACTTACACGTACTTACACGTACTTATACGCACTTACATGCACTTCCACACATTTACACGCACTTACACCCACTTACTCGTACTCACACGCACTTACATGCACTTACATGCACTTACATACACTTACATGCACTTACACGCACGTATATGTACTGACACATATTCACACACACTTATGCGAACTAACACGCACTTATATCACTTATACGCAATTACACACACTTACACGCACTTACACGTACTTACACATACCTACACATACTTACACTCACTTACATGCACTTACACGTACTTACGCGGAGTTACACGCAGTTACACACACTTAGACGTACTTACATGCACATACACATACTTATACATACTTACACACACTTACACGCACTTACAGGTACTATCACACACTTACCCGCACTTACATGCACTTACACACACTTACACACAGTTATACACACTTATACGTACTTACAGCACTTACAAGTACTTACACGCACAAATACGCACTTATACGCACTTACACACACTTACTCGCACTTACACACACTTGCACGCACTTAGACATACTTACACGCACTTATACGCACTTACATGCACTGACACACACTTACAAGCACTTACACGCACTTACACGCACTTACATACACTTTCAAATACTTACACGCAGTTACACGTACTTACATGCAGTTACACACAGTTACATGCACTTACACATACTTACACGCAATTACACGCAGTAACACGTGCTTACACATACTAACATGCACTTACACACACTTTCACGCACTTACACGCACTTACACGCACTTACACGCACTTACATGCACTTACACGCACCTACATGCACTTACACGCACTTACACGTACTTACATACACTTACACATACTTACATGCACTTACACACACTTACACATACTTACATACACTTGTATGCACTTACACATACTTACACGCACTAATACACACTTACACGCACTTACAGGCAATTACACACACTTGCATGCACTTACACGCACTTACACATACTTACATGTACGTACACGTACTTACACACACTTACACACACATACACGCACTTACACGCACTTGTACACACTTACCCGTACTTCTACGTACTTATACGCACTTACACACACTTATACGCACTTACACGCAGTTAATTGCACTTATACGCACTTATACGCACTTACACATACATATTCGCACTTACAAATACTTACATACACTTACACGAACTTATACACACTTACACGCACTCAAATGCACGTACATGCAATTACACGCACATACACGCACTTACACGCACTTACACGTACTTACACGTACTTACATGCACTGACACGCACTTACACGCACTTAAACGCACTTACACGTACTTATACGCACTTCCACGTACTTACACACACTTACACGCCCTTACACGTACTTACACGTACTTACACGCACTTACACATACTTACACGCACTTACATGCACTTACACGGAATTACACGTATTTACATGCATTTACAGGCAGTTATACACACTTAACACACACTTACACGCACTTACACGCAATTACACGCACTTACATGTCTTTACATGCACTTACACCCAATTACACACACTAAAACACAATTACACGTACTTCCACACACTTACATGCACTTACCGGCACTTATACGTACTTACATACACTTATACGCACATACACACACTTACATGAACTTACACACACTTAAACGCACTTATACGCACTTGTACACACTTATATGCACTTACACACACTTAGACGCACTTACTAATATTTCCACGCACTTACATACACTCATACGCACTTACACGTACTTACATACACGTACATGTACTTACATGCACTTACACGCATTTACACACACTTATACACACTTATACACACTTACACGTACTTACACACACTTATATGCACTTACATGCACTTACACACACTAACACGCACTTACATGCACGTACACACACTTACACGCACTTACACACACTTACACACACTTACACACACATACACACACTTGCACGTACTTACACGCAATTACACGCACTCACACGTACGTACACGTACTTACACGCACTTACACACACTTACACGCACTTACACGTACTTGCACATACTTACACATACTTCTACGTACTTACACGCACTTACACACACGTATACGCACTTATACGCAGTAAATTGCACTTATACATTCTTATATGCACTTACACAAACGTACACGCATTTACAAGCATTTACACATACTTATGCGCACTTACAAATACGTATATGCACTTACACGTACTTACACACACTTGCACGCACTTACACGCACTCACACACACTTACACGCACTTACACGCACTTACACGCACTTACACGTACTTACACGTACTTACATGCACTTACAGGCACGTACACGCACTTACACACACTTACATGCACTTATACGCACTTACATGTACTTACACGCATTTACACGCCCTTACACGCACTTACACACAGTTACGCATAGTTACATGCTCTTAAACGCACTTACACGTACTTACACGCACGTATACACACTTACACGCACTTGCATACACTTACTTGCACTTTTACGCACTTACATGCACTTACACGCACTTACACACACTCATACATACTTACACGCACTTATACGTACTTACACGTACTTACATGTACTTACACGCACTTACACGTACTTACACGTGCTTAAACTTACTTACACACACTTATACGCATTAACACACACTTACACATACTTACACGCATTTACATGTACTTACACGCACTTACACGCACTTACACACACTAACACGCAGTTCCACGCATTTACACGCACTTACAGGCACTTACACACACTAAACACATACTTACACGCTCTTACACGCACTTACACGCACTTACATGTCCTTACACGCACTTACACCCAATTACACGCACTTACACACACTTACACGCACTTCCACACACTTACACGTACTTACCCGCACTTCCACACACTTACACACACTTATACATACTTACACACACTTATGTGCACTTACACGTACTTACACATACTAACACGCACTTACACGTACTTACACGCAATTACACGTATCTACATGTGCTTACACGCACTTACACGCACTTGCACATGTTTACACGCACTTACATACACTTACACATACTTACACGCACTTACATGCACTTACACGTACTTACATGCACGTTTACGCACTTACATGCACTTACACACTTACACATACTTACATACACTTACACACACTTACACATACTTACACAAACTTATATGCATATACACACACTTACACGCACTAACACGGACTTACACGCACTTACACGCACTTACACATACTTACACGCACTTATACGCACTTACACACACTTGCACGCACTTACACATTCTTACACACACTTACACATACAAACAGGTACTTACACGCACTTACACCAACTTACACGCACTTATACGTACTTGCACGCACTTACACACACTTATACGCAGTTACACGCACTTACACGCAGTTACATGTAGTTACACGCACTTACACGCACTTACAAGGACTTACACGTACTTACACGTACTTACACGCACTTACATCCACTTACACGCACTTACAAGTACTTACACGTACTTACACCTACTTACACGCACTTACATGTACTTACATGTACTCACACGCACCTACACACACTTACACGTACTTACATGCACTTACACAAACTTACATGAACTAACACACACTTACACGCACTAACATGCACTTACACACACTTATATACACTTACACACACTTACACGCACTTACACGCACTTACACATACTTACACACACTTACATGTAATTACACACACTTACACATGCTTACACCTACTTACACACACTTACACGCATTTATACATACTTACATACACATACACACACTTTCACACACTTATACGTACTTACATGCACTTACACGGACTTACATGCACCTACACGCACTTGCTCATACTTATACACACTTACATAGACTTACACACACTTACACGCACTTACACCCACTTACACGCACTTACACGTACTTATACATACGTACATACACTTACACGCACTTACACGCACTTACATATTCTTATACGCACTTACACGCACGAACACACACTTATATGCACTTACACATACTTACACGCACTTATACACACTTACACGCACTTATACGTACTTACACGCACATACACGCACTTACACGCACTTACACACACTTACACGTACTTGCATGCACTTACATGCACTTACACGTAGTTGCACACACTTACACACACTTAGACACCATTACATGCACTTATACGTACTTACACGCAATTAATTGTACCTATACACACTTACACGGACTTACACAAACGTACACGCACTTACACGCAGTTACACCTACTTACACATACTTACAAACACTTACATGCACTTACACGCACTTACATACACAAATACGCACTTACACACACTTACACGCACTTACACG
>SZWC01002877.1:35924-73201 GCA_023375785.1 Penium margaritaceum
CACACACTTAGACACCATTACATGCACTTATACGTACTTACACGCAATTAATTGTACCTATACACACTTACACGGACTTACACAAACGTACACGCACTTACACGCAGTTACACCTACTTACACATACTTACAAACACTTACATGCACTTACACGCACTTACATACACAAATACGCACTTACACACACTTACACGCACTTACACGCACTTACACGCACTTACACGTACTTGCACGCTCTTGCACACACTTACATGCACTTATATGCACTTACACACACTTACACGCACTTACACGCACTTACACGCACTTACACGTACTTGCACGCTCTTGCACACACTTACATGCACTTATATGCACTTACACGTACTTACACGCACTTACACACACTTACACGTAGCTAATTGCACTTACACGTACTTATACACAATTACACGAATGTATACACACTTACACGCACTTACACATACTTACACACACTTACAAATACGTACATGCACTTACACGCACTTACACGCACTTCCACATACTTACACAAATTTATACGCACTTACACGCACATACATGCACTTACACACACTTACACATAGTTACACGTACTTACACACAGTTACATGCACTTACACGCACTTACACGTACTTACACGCACTTCTACCCACTTGCACGTACTTACATGCACTTACACGCACTTACATGCACTTATACACACTTACATGCACTTATACACACTTATACACACTTACACGCACTTACACGCACTTACACGCACTTACACGCAGTTACACACCCTAACACGTACTTTAATGTACTTACATACACTTACACACACTTATATACACTTATACGTACGAATACGCACTAACACGCACTAACACGCACTTACTCGTACTTACACGCACTTACACATACTTACATGCAGTTACACGCACTTATACGAACTTACACACACTTACACACACGTACACACACTTGTACGCACTTACACACACTTATACGCACTTACACCCACTTACACACACTTACAAGCACTTACACGCACTGACACGTACTTACACATACTTACACGCACTTACACATACTTAGATGCACTTACACGCACATATATGCACTTACACACACTTATACGTAGTTATACACACTTACACGCAGTTATACATACTTGTATGCACTTACATGTACTTATACACACTTACAAGCACTTACACACACTTACAAGCACTTCCACACACTTACATGCACTTACACGCACTTATACGCACTTACACGTAGTTACAAGAACTTACATGTACTTACAGGCACTTACACACACTTACACGCACTTACACACACTTCCACACACTTACACGCACTTACATACACTTACATGTCCTTACACATACTTAGAAGCATTTACACGCACTTACACGCACTTACATGTACTTACATGCACTTACACGCACTTACCTACACTTAGACGCACTTACACGCACATACACGCCCTTACACGCACTTACACGCACTTACACACACTTACATGTAGTTACACACACTTACACACAGTTACACGTACTTACACGCACTTACACGTACTTATATTCGCTTACACACACTTACACATACTTACACGCACTCACACATACTTACATACACTAACACATACTTATACGTACTTACACGCACTTACACACACTTACATGCATTTACACGCAGTTACACACACTTACATGTGCTTACACGCACTTACACGTACTTACACGTACTTACACGCACGTACACACACTTACACACACTTATACACACTTACCCGCACTTACTCGTACTTACACACACTTACGTGAACATCTACAGACTTATACACACCTATATGCACGTACACGTACTTACTAAAACTTATACACACTTGTACGCACTTACACGCACTTACACACAGTTACACATACTTGCATGCACTTACATGCACTCACACGCACTTACACCCAGTTACGCGCACTTACACGCACTTATATGGACTTACATACACTTACACGCACTTACAGGCACTTACATGCACTTCCACCCACTTACAGACACTTACACGCACTTACACACACTTATACGCACTTACACGCACTTATACCCACTTACACATACTTACATGCACTTACACACACTTACATGCACTTACACACACTTACATGTACTTACACGCACTTATACACACTCACACACAAGTACACGTACTTAAACGCACGTACATACTTACACATACTTACACGCACTTACACGCACTTACATGCACTTACACGCACTTACACACACGTATACCCACTTCCACGTATTTACACGCACTTACACGCACTTACATGCGCTTACACACACTTACATACACTTACACCAACTTATACAAACTTACATATAAATACACGTACTTACATGCACTTCACGTACATACATGTACTTACTCACACTTACACGCACTTACACGCTCTTACGCGCAATTACACACACTTATACCCACTTACGCGTACTGACATGCACTTACACGCACTTACATGCACTGATGCACACTTACAAGCACTTATACGCACGTATACACACTTACACACACGTACACACACTTACACGTACTTACATGCACTTACACACACTTATACATACTTACACGCACTTATATGCACTTATACCCATTTACACACACTTACATGTTCTTACACACACATATACGCACTTACACACAGTTACATGTACTTACATGCACTTATATCCACTTACATGCACTTACACATACTTACACGCAGTTACACGCAGTTACACGCACTTATAGGCACTTACACGAACTTACACGTACATATACGTACGTATACGCACTTTCACACACTTAGATGCACTTACACGCACTAACACACTCTTACAGGCACTTACACGCACTTTCACGTACTTACACACAGTTATACACACTTACACGAACTTACACGTACTTACACATACGTATACGCACGAATACGCACTTACACGCACTTACACGCACTTACTCACACTTACACACGCTTACACGCACTTACACACACCTATACACACTCAGACACACTTACACACATGGACACATAGTTACACACACTTACATGTACTTACATGCATTTACACACACTTTTACGTACTTATACGTATGAATATGCACAAACACGCACTTACACGCACTTACTCGTACTTACACGCACTTACACACACTTGTATGCACTTACACGCACTTTTACGTAATTTCACGTACTTAAACACACTTATACGCACTTTCATGCTCTTACACGCACTTACATGCACTTACAAGTACTTACACTCACTTACACGCACTTACACGTACTTACACGCACTTACACACACTTATACACACTTATTCGTACTTACACACACTTACTCGTAGTTACACACACTTACACACAGTTATATACACTTATACGCACTTACAGGCAATTACACGCACTTACAAGAACTTACACGCACTTACACACACTTACACACACTTACATGCAGTTACACGCACTTACACACACTTACACACAGTCACAAGAACTTACATGCACTTAGAGGCACTTACACACACTTACACACACTTACACGCACTTACATACACTTACACGCACTTACATGTCCTTACACGTACTTACCAGCAATTACACGCACTTACACGCACTTACATGCACTTACACGCACTTACACGCACTTACCCGCACTTACACGCACTTACACGCACTTACACAAACTTACACGCACATACACACACTTACACACACTTACACCCAGTTACACGCACTTACACGTAGTTACACGCACTTACACGCACTTACATGCACTTACATGCACTTACACACACTTACACGCACTTACACACAATTACACGTACTTATATACACTTATACGCACTTACACGTACTTACACGTACTTACATACACTTACACGACTTACACGCAGTTACACACTTACACGTGCTTACATGCACTTATACGCACTTACACGTACTTATACACACTTACATGCACTTACACACACTTACACCCACTTACACGCACTTACACATACTTACACATACGTACGCGTTACTCGGATTAACATGCACCTATATGCACTTACACGTACTTACACACACTTACACGTACTTATACCTACTTACACGCACTTATACACACTCACACGTTCTTACACCCACTTACAAACACTTACATGCACTTATACACACTTACACGCACTTACACGCACTTACACGTACTTACACGTACTTATACGCGCTTACACGCACTTACACGTTCTTACATGCACTTACACGTAGTTACATGCACTTACACGCAGTTACACGTACTTACACACACTTACATGTACTTACACGCACTTACACGCAGTTACGCGCACTTACACACACTTGTATGTACTTACACACACTTACACACACTTACACACACTTACACGCACTTACACGCACTTACACGCACTTACACACACTTACACATACTTATACCCACTTACGCGCACTTACAGACACTTACATGTACTTACACGCACTTATACACAGTTACACACAAGTACACACACTTACACGTTCTTATTTGTACTTACACATACTTAAACGCACTTACACGCACTTACACGTACTTACACACACTTACATGCACTCACACACACTGATACCCACTTACACGTACTTACACGCACTTACACGTACTTACATGCACTTACACACACTTACATACACTTACACAAACTTATACACACTTACACACAATTACACGTACTTACATGCACTTATACGTACTTACACGTACTTACACGTACTTACACGCACTTATACGCACTTACACGCACTTACACATACTTATACCCACTTACTCATACTTACACGCACTTACACGCACTTACATGCACTTACACACACTTCCATGCACTTACACGCACGTATGCACACTTACTCGCACTTATACACACTTACATCCACTTACGTGCATTTACACGTACTTCCACGCATTTACACGCAGTTACACACACTTATACGCACTTACACGCACTTACACGTACTTATACGTACGTATACGCACTTTCACACACTTACATGTACTTACACACACTTACACACACTTACACACACTTACACACAGTTATACATACTTACACGTACTTGCACACACTTACACGCACTTATACGCACAAATACGCACTTACACACACTTACACGCACTTATCATACTTGCACACACTTACATGCACTTATACACACTTACACGTACTTACGCAAAGTTACACACACTTACACGCACTTACATGCAGTTAATTGCACTTACACACACCTACACCCATGTACACAAATGTACATGCACTTACATGCACTTACATGTACTTACACGTACTTACAAACAGTTTGATGCACTTACACGTACTTACACGCACTTGCACGCACTTACACACACTTACACACACTTACACGCACTTACATACGCTTACACGCAGTTACACGCACTTACACGCAGTCACACGCAGTTCCACGTACTTACACATACATACACACACTTACACGCAGCTACGTACACTTACACACACTTACATGCACTTACACACACTCACACGCACTTACACGTACTTACACACACTTACTCGCACTTACACTCACTAACACGCACTTACACACACTTATACCCACTTACACGTACTTATACACACGTACACGCACTCACACGCACTTACACACACTTACATATACTCACACACACTTATACACACTTACACGCAATTATACGTACTTACATGCACTTACACATACTTACACGTACTTACACGCACTTACACGCACTTCCACACATTTACACGCACTTACACCCACTTACTCGTACTCACACGCACTTACATGCACTTACATGCACATACATACACTTACATGCACTTACACGCACTTAAAACACTTATACCCAGTTACACACACTTACACGCACTTACACGTACTTACACACACCTACACGTACTTACACTCACATACATGCACTTACACGGACCTACACGGAGTTACACGCAGTTACACACACTTATACCCACTAACATGCACTTACACATACTTATACGCACTTACACACACTTACACGCACTTACACGTACTTACACACACTTACACAAACTTACACACACTTACACGCACTTACACGCACTTGTACACACTTACACGTACTTCTACGTACTTATACACACTTACACACACTTATACGCACTTACACGCACTTAATTGCACCTACACGCACTTACACGCACTTACACATACTTATACGCACTTACAAATACTTACATACACTTGCACGCACTTACACACACTTACACGTACTAACATGCACGTACATGCAATTACACGCACTAACACGCACTTACACGCACTTATACGCACTTACACGTACTTACACGCACTTACACGCCCTTACACGTACTTACACGTACTTACACACACTTACACGTACTAACACGCACTTACACGCACTTACACAAACTTACACGCAGTTACACGTATTCACACGCACTTAAAGGCAGTTACACACACTTAACACACACTTACACGTACTTACATGCCCTTACACACACATAGATGCACTTACCCGTACTTACACGCACTCATACGCACTTACATACACTTATACGCACATATACACACTTACACGCACTTACACACACTTACACGCACTTATACACACTTGTATACACTTACATGCACATACACACACTTAGACGCACTTACACACATTTACACGCACTTACATACACTCATACGCACTTACACGTACTTACATGCACGTACACGCACTTACATGCACTTACACGCACTTACACGCACTTTAACACACTTATACACACTTATATACACTTACACGTACTTACATACACTTATATGCACTTACAAGAACTTAAACGCACTAACACGCACTTACACGCACTTACATGCACTTACACGCACTTACACACACTTACACACACTTACACACACATACACACACTTGCACGGACGTACACGCACTTACACGCACTCACACGTACGTACACGTACTTACACGTACTTACACACACTTACACGCACATACACGCACTTGCACATACTTGCACACACTTCTACATACTTACACGCACTTACATGTACTTATTCGCACTTACACGCAGTTAATTGCACTTATACGCACATATACGCACTTACACAAACGTACATGTACTTACAAGAACTTACACATACTTATACGCACTTACAAATACTTACATGCACTTACACACACTTGCACGCACTTACACGCACTCACACACACTTACACACACTTACACGCACTTACACGCACTTACACGTACTTACACGTACTTACATGCATGTACAGGCACGTACACGCACTTAAATGCACTTACATGCACTTATACGCACTTACACGTACTTATGCGCACTTACACGCCCTTACACGTACTTACACACAGTTACGCATAGTTAGGTGCACTTAAACGCACTTACACGCACGTATACACACTTACACGCACTTGCACACACTTACTCGCACTTTCACGCACTTACATGCATTTACACGCACTTACACACACTCATACGTACTTACACGCACTTATACGTACTTACACGTACTTACATGCACTTACACGCACTTACACGTACTTACACGTACTTACACGCACTTACACGCACTTACACGCACTTACACGCACTTACACACACTTACACGCAGTTCCACACATTTACACGCACTTACAGGCACTTACACGTACTTACACGCACTTACACGTACGTACACGCAGTTACATGTCCTTACACGCACTTACACCCAATTACACGCACTTACACACACTTACACGCACTTCCACACACTTACACGTACTTACCCGCACTTCCATGCACTTACACACACTTACACGTACGTAGAGATACTTATGTGCACTTACACGTACTTACACATACTAACACGCACTTACACGTACTTACACGCAATTACACGTATCTACATGTGCTTACACGCACTTACACGCATTTACACATGTTTACACGCACTTACATACACTTACACGTACTTACCTGTATTTACATGCACTTACACGTACTTACCTGCACGTTTACACACTTACACGCACTTACACATACTTACACACACTTACACACACTTACACACACTTAAACGTACTTGGATAAACTTATATGCATATACACACACTTACACGCACTAACACGGACTTACACGCACTTACACACACTTACACGTACTTACACGCACTTGTATGCACTTACACACACTTGCACGCACTAACATGTCCTTACACACACTTACACGTACGTACACGTACTTACAGGCACTTACACCAACTTACACCCACTTATACGTACTTGCACACACTTACACGCACTTCTACACACTTACACGCACTTACACGCACTTATATGCACTTACATGCAGTTAATTCCACTTATACGCACTAACACGCACTTACATAAACGTACACACCCTTACATGCACTTACATATACTTATACGCACTTACAAATACTTACATGCACTTACACGCACTTACATGCACTTACACGCACTCACACCCACTTACACGCACTTACACGCACTTACACACACTTACATGCACTTACACGTACTTACACCTACTTACATGCACTTAGAGGCACTTACAAGCACTTACACGTACTTACACGCACTTATACGCACTTACACATACTTACACGTACTTACACGCCGTTACACGTACTTACACCAAGTTACGCACGATTACATGCACTGAAACGCACTTACACGTACTTACACGCACTCACACACACTTACACGCACTTGCACACACTCATATGTACTTACACGTACTTATACGTACTTTCATGTACTTACATGCACTTACACGCACTTACACACACTTACGTGTACTTACAGGTACCCACACTTACTTACACACACTTATCAGCACTTACACGCACTTACACATACTTACACGTACTTACACGTACTTACATGCACTTACACGCACTTACACACACTTACACACAGTTACACGTGTTTACACGCACTTATAGGCACTTACACACACTTAACACGCACTTACACGCACTTTCACGCACTTACACGCACTTACATGTCCTTACATGCACTTACACCCAATGACACGCACTTACTCGCACTTACACGCACTTCCACGTGCTTACACGCACTTCCACGTACTTACACGCTCTTACATACACTTATACCTACATACACATACTTACACGCATTTACACACAGTTACACACACTTACACACACTTACACGCACTTACATGCACTTACACACACTTACACGTACTTACACACAATAACATGCATTTACACGCACTTACATGCACTTGTACGTACTTACACGCACTTACACATATGTACACGCACTGACACGCACTTACACACACGTATATGCACTTACACGCACTTACACATACTAACATGCTCTTACTCGCACTTATATGCACTTACACGCACTTACACAAGCTTCTACGCACTTACACGCAATTACACGCACATATACGCACTTAAACGCAGCTAATTGTACTTATATACACCTACACCTACTTACACAAACGTACACGCACTAACATGCACTTACACGCATTTACACGCACTTATACGCACTCACACGCTCTTACATGCACTTACACGCACGTACATGCACTGAAACGTACTTACAACCACTTACACGCACTTGCACAGACTTACTCGTACTTCCACGCACTTGTATGCACCTACTCGCACTTACACGCACTCATACGTACGTACACGCACTTATACCTACTTACACGTACTTACATGCACTTACACGTACTTACACGCACTTGCACGTACTTACACACACTTACACTTACTAACACACACTTATACGCACTTACACACACTTGTATGCATTTACACACACTTACACGCACTTACATGCACTTACATGTACTCATACGCACTTACATGTACTTCCACGCACTTACACGTACTTACACACTCTTTCACGCATGTATATGCACTTACACGTACTTACACACACTTATACGCACTTACATGCATTCATGAGCACTTATAGGCACGTACAGGCACTTACACGTACTTACACGTACTTACACGCACTTACAAGCACTTACACGTACTTACACACAGTTACACACAGTTACACACACATACACGTACTAATACGTACTTACACGCACTTACACACACTTTCACGCACTTGCACACACTTATACGCACTTACACATACTTACACACACTTACACACATTTATACGCACTTACATACACTTACACGCACTTACACACACGTACACACAGTAACACACACTTACACACACTTAGACGCACATACACATACTTACACACACTTACACACACGTATACGCACTTCCATACACTTACACACACTTATACACACTTACACGCACTTACACACACGTACATACAGTTACACGCACTTACACACAGTTACATCACTTACATGCACATACACGTATTTACAAGCACTTACACGTACTTACACGCACTTACACACACTTAAACGCACTTACACGTACTCACCCGCACTTACACGCACTTCAATGCAGTTATACACACTTACACACACTTACACGCACTTACATGTACTTATGTACACTTACACATACCTATACTTACACGCACTTACACACACTTACAAGCACATACACATACTTACACGCAGTTACACGAACATACACATGCTTACACGCACTTACATGCACTTACACACATTTACTCTCACTTACACACACTTATACATACTTACACATACTTACACACACTTACATCCACTGACACACACTTACACACACTTGCATACACTTACACACACTTACATACACTTACACGCACTTATGTGCACTTACACGGACTTACATGCACCTACACACACTTACACGTACTTACACACACTTACACGTACTTCCACGTACTTACATGCACTTACATGCACTTACACGCACTTACATGCACTTACACATACTTATACGTACCTACACATACTTAGATGCAGTTACACACACCTACACGTACTTACACACACTTACACGTACTTATATGCAATTGCACATACTTACACACACTTACACACACTTATACGTACTTAGACGCACTTACACGTACTTACACACACTTAGACATACTTACATGTACTTACATGCACTTACACGTACTTACACACCCTTCTACACACTTACACACACTTACACACACTTATACGCAGTTACAGGCACTCAGATGTAGTTACACGCACTTACACACACTTACAAGCACTTACACATACTTACAGGCACTTACTCGCACTTACATGCGCTTATACACACTTACACCCACATAAAAGTACTTACACACACTTAAGACGCACTTACAGGTACTTATACGCTCTTACATGCACTTCCACGCACTTACACGCACTTACCCGCACTTACACGCACCTACACGCACTTACACACACTAACACGCACTTATACGCACTTCCAATTACTTACACACACTTACATGCACTTACACGCACTTATATGCACTTACACACACGTACACGTACTTACACGCACTTACACATACTTACACATACTTTCATGCACTTACACGCACTTACATGCACTTACACACACTTACACGTACTTACATACACTTACACCCACTTACACAGACTTGCACGCACCTGTATGCACTTACACGCACTTACACGTAGTTATACACACTTACACGTGTTTACACGCACTTACATGCACTTACACGCATTTACACGCAGTTACATACACTTACATGCACATACACGCACTTACATGCACTAACACACACTTGCACGCACTTACACACACTTAGACGTACTTAAATGTACTTACACGCACTTACATGCACTTACATGCACTTACACGCACTTACACGCACTTACACCCACTTACATGCACTTACACGCACTTACACACACTAACTGGTACTTACACGCACTTACACGCACTTACACGCACTTAAACATACTTACACATACTTACACACACTTACACGCACTTACACACACTTACACATACTTACACGCACTCACACACACTTAACACGCACTTACATGCACTCACATGCACTTACACACACTTACAGGCACTTACATGTCCTTACATGCACTTACACACTATTACACGCACTAACAAGCACTTACATATACTCACACACACTTACACGCACTTACACATACCTATACATACTTACATACACTTACAGGCACTTACATGCACTTACACACACTCACACGCACTTACACACACTTATACGCACTTACACGCACTTACACGGACTTATTTGTACTTGTATGCACTTACATGCACTTATACGCACTTACATGCACTTACATACAATTACATCCAGTTACACGCACTTACACGTACGTACATGCACTTACACGCACTTACACACAGTTACATGCACTTACACGTACTAACAAGTACTTACACGCAATGACACGTACTTACACGCACTTACACGCACTTACATGTACTTACACGTACTTACACGCACTTACACACACTTACACGCAGTTACTCACACTTACATGTACTTACACGTAGTTACACGCATTTACATGCACTTACAGGCACTCACACACACTAAACACGCACTTATACGCACTTACACACACTTACATGCACTTACATGTCCTTACACGCACTTACATCCAATTACACACGCTTACACGTACTTACACGCACTTCCACGTACTTACACGCACTTATCCGCACTTAGATGCACTTACAGGCACTTACATATACTTATACGCACATACACGTACTTACACACACTTACACGCACTTACACACACTTGTACGCACATACATGTACCTACATGCACTTACACACACTTACGCGTACTTACACGCACATACATGCACTTACACGCACTTACACATAGTTACACATACTCATACATGCTTATACACATTTACACCCACTTACATACACTTATACGCACTTACACACTTACATGTACTTACACGCACTTACACGTACTTACATGCACTTACACGCACTTACACACACTTACTTGTACTTACACGCACTTACACACACTTACACATACATACACACACTTATATGCATTTACACGTACTTACACGTACTAACACGCACTTACACGCACTTACACGCACTTACACGTACTTACACGCACTTATATACACTTGCACACACTTACACGCACTTACACGTACTTACACGTACGTACACACTCCTACACGTACTTACATGCACTTACACATACTTACACGTACTTGCACACACTTACACGCACTTCTACGCACTAACACATACTTACACGCACTTGTACGCACTTACACACAGTTAGTTATACTTATACGCACTTACACGAACTTACGCAAACGTACACGCACTTACACACACTTCTACATACTTATACGCACTTACAAATACTTACGTGCACTTACACGTACTTCACGCACTTACACGCACTCACATGCGCTTCCCCCCAGATACGCACTTACACGCACTTACACGCACTTATACATACTTTCACGTACTTATATGCACTTGCAGGCACTTACACATACTGGCACGCACATACACGCACGTATACATTCTTACACGTACTTACATGCACTTATACGCCCTTAGACGCACTTATACACAGTTACGCACAATTACATGCACTGAAACGTACTTACACGCACTTAAACACACTTACACTTACACGGATTTGCACAAACTTACTTGTACTTAGACGTACTTACATGCACTTCCACGCACTTACACCCACTTACACGTACTTAGACGCACTTACACTTACTTAGACACACTTATACGCACTTACACACACTTACACATACTTACACACACTTACTCGTACTTACGCACACTTACATGCACTTACACGCACTTATACGCACTTACATGCACTTACACATACTTCTACGCACTTACACAGACTTACACACACATACACATACTTACGTGCACTTGCACGTACTTATACGCACTTACACACACTTACACGCACTTGCATGCACTTGTACGCACTTACACACACTTACACGTACTTATACGCACTTGTACGCACTTACACATACTTTCACGCACTTACACACACTTACACGTACTTACAGGTACTAACATGTACTTTCACGCACTTACACGCACTTACATGCACTTACACACACTTACGGGCACTTACACGTACTTACACGCACTTACACGCACTTACACACACTTACAAGGACATACATGCAATTTCACCCACTTACACGCAGTTACACACACTTACACATACTTACACGCACTTACACACATTTACACGCACTTACACGCACTTACATGTACCTACACGCACTTACACGTACTTAAACGCACTTACACACACTTACACGCACTTACACGCATTTACACGCAGTTATACACAGTTAAACGCACTTACACGCACTTACACGCACTTACATACACTTACACACTTATACGCACTTACACGCACTTACACAAACTTACACGTACTTACACGCACTTACACGCACTTACACGTACTTACACACATTTACACACACTTAGACGCACTTATACGCACTTACACACACTTACACACACTTATAAGCACTTACACGCACTTACACATACTTACACGCTCTTACACGTACTTACAAGTACTTGCACACACTTACACACACTTACACACACTTACACACACTTATACGCACTAACACGCACTTACACACACTTACACGCAGTTAATGGTACTTATACACACTTAAAGACACTTACACCAACTTACACGCACGTACACGCAGTTACACGTATTTACACGTACTTACAAACACTTACACGTACTTACACCCACTTACACGCACTTACATGCACTTACACGTAATTACACACACTTACACGTACTTACACGTACTTACAGACACTTACACACACGTACACACAGTTACACATACTTACATGCAGGTACACATACTTACATGCACTTACACGCGCTTACACGCACTTACACGCACTTACACGCACTTAGACGCACTTACACACACTTAGAAGCACTTATACATACTTACACGCACTTACACGCAGTTACACGCACTTACCATACCTACACACACTTGCACACACTTACACGCACTTACACGCACTTACACACACTCATGCACTTACATGCACTTACACGTACTTACACGCACTTATCCATACTTACACATACTTACACATAGTTACACACACTTACACACACTTACACGCAGTTACACGTACTTACATGAAGTTACATGCACTTACACGCACTTGCATGCACGTACATGCACTTGCATGCACTTACACATTCTTACATGCACTTACGTGCACTTACACTAACTTACACGCACTTACACGCACTTACACGCACTAACACGCAGTTCTACGCATTTACATGCACTTACAAGCACTTACACACACTTAACACGTACTTACACGCACTTACACGCACTTGCACGCACTTACATCTCCTTACACGCACTTACACCCAATTACACGCACTTACACACACTTACACGCATTTCCACACACTTACACGTACTTACCCGCACATCCACGCACTTACACACACTTACACATACATATACACACTTATATGCACTAACACGCACTTACACATACTAACACGCACTTACACGTACTTACACGCAATTACACATATCTACATGTGCTTACACGCACTTACACGTACTTACAGACGTTTACACACACTTACATACACTTACACGCACTTACACGCACTTACATGCACTTACACGTACTTACATGCACGTTTACACACTTACACGCACTTACACACACTTACACACTCTTACACACTCTTATACGTCCTTACACAAACATGTATGCACATACACGTACTTAGACGCACTTACACACACTTACACGCAATTACACGCACTTACACGTACTTACACGCACTTATACGCACTTAAACACACTTGTACGCACTTACACATTCTTACACACACTTTCACGTACATGCACGTACTTACACGCACTTACACATACTTACACGCACTTATACGTACTTGCATACACTTTCACGCACTTCTATACACTTACATGTTCTTATACGCACTTATATGCACTCACACGCAGTTAATTCCACTTATACATACCTACACGCACTTACACAAACGTACACGCCCTTACACGCACTTACACATACTTATACGCACTTACAAATACTTACATCCACTTACACGCACATACACGCACTTACATGCACTCACATGCACTTACACACACTTACACGCACTTACACGCACTTACATGCACTTACACGTACTTACACGTACTTTCATGCACATAGAGGCACTTACAAGCACATACACATACGTACACGCACTTATACGCACTTACACATACTTACACGCACTTACACGCCCTTACACGTACTTACACACAGTTACGCACAGTTACATGCACTGAAACGTACTTACACATACTTACACGCACTCACACACACTTACACATACTTTCACACACTTACTCGCACTTATACGCACTTGCATGCACTTACACACACTTACACACACTCATACGTCCTTACACGCACTGATACATACTTACACGTACTTACATGCACTTACACGCACTTACAAACACTTACACGTACTTACACGTACTTACACTTACTTACACACACTTATATGCACTTACACGCACTTACACATACTTACACGTACTTACACGTACTTACACGCACGTACACGCACTTACACACACTTACGCATAGTTACACGTATTTACACGCACTTACAGGCACTTACATACACTTAACACGCACTTACACGCACTTACACGCACTTACACGCACTTACATGTCGTTACACGCACTTACACCCAATTACACGCACTTACACGCCCTTACATGCACTTACACACTCTTATACACACTTATACGTACATACACGTACTTACACGCATTTAAACACACTTTCACGCACTTACACACACTTTTTCACACACTTACATACACTTACACCCACTTACACGCACTTACATGCACTTACATGCACTTACACGTACTTACACACAGTTACACGTACGTACACGTGCTTACACATACTTACACGCACTTACACACATTTACACGCACTTACACACACTTATACGCACTTACAAGCACACTTACACACACTAAGACGTAATTACACGCACTTGCATGCACTTACACGCACTTACACACACTTACACATATGTACACGTACTTACACGCACTTACACACACGTACATGCACTTACACGCACTTACCCATACTAACATGCACTTACATGCACTTACATGCACTTACACGCACTTACACAAGCTTCTACGCACTTACACGCACTTACACGCACTTATACGTACTTACACGCAATTCATTGCACTTATATACACTTACACGCACTTACACACGCGTACACGCACTAACATGCACTAACACATACTCACACGTACTTACACATACTTACATGTACTCACGAGCACTTACACGCACTTACACGCAATTACACACACTTATACACGCTCACACGTACTTACACGCACTTACACGCCCTTTTACGCACCTACACACAGTTAGGCATTGTTACATGCACTGAAACGCACATACACATACTTACAAGTACTTACACACACTTACACGCACTTGCACAGACTTAGTCATACTTACACGCACTTATATGCACTTACACGCACTTAGACGTACTCATACGTACGTACACACACTTATACGTACTTACACGTACTTACATGCACTTACACGCACTTACACGCACTTACACGTACTTACACGCACCTACAGTTACCTACACACACTTATACGCACTTACACACACTTACACACACTTACACACACTTACACGCACTTACACACACTTACATGCACTTACATGCACTTACATGTACTCATACGCACTTACACGGACTTACACGCACTTACACGTACTTACGCGCACTTACGCTCACTTACACGCAGTTGCACGTAGTTACATATAGTTTCACACACTTACACACACTTACATATACTTACACACACTTACACGCACTGACACGCACTTACACGTACTTACACACACTTTCACGCATGTATATGCACTTACACGTACTTATACACACTTATGCGCACTTACATGCACTTTTGAGTACTTATACGCACTTACACGTACTTGCACGTACTTACACGTACTTACATCACTTACAAGCACTTACATGTACTTACACAGTTACATGCAATTACACACACATACACGTACTTATACGCACTTACACGCACTTACACACACTTACACGCACTTGCACGCACTTATACACACTTACACATACGTACACACACTTACACACACTTCTACACACTTATACGAACTTACACATACTTACACGCACTTACAATTACTTACACACACTTATACACACTTATACGCACTTCCATGCACTTAGACATACTTATACACACTTACACGCACTTACACACACGTACACACAGTTACACGCACTTACACACATTTACATCACTTGCATGCACTTACACGTACTTACAAGCACTTACACGTACTTACACGCACTTATACACACTTACACGCACTTACACGCACTTACCCGCACTTACACGCACTTACACGCAGTTATACACACTTACACACACTTACGCACACTTACATGCACTTACATACATTTACACGTACCAACACTTACACGCACTTACACACACTTACAAGAACATACACGTACTTACACGTAGTTACACGCACATACACATGCTTACACGCACTTACGTGCACTTACAAACATTTACTCGCACTTACACACACTTATACGTACTTACACATACTAACACACACTTACACCCACTTACACACACTTACACACACTTGCATACACTTGCACACACTTACATGCACTTACACGCACTTATGTGTACTTACACGGACTTACATGCACCTACACACACTTACATGTACTTACACACACTTACACGTACTTCCACGCATTTACACGCACTTACAGGTACTTATACACACTTACACATACGTACACGCACTTACATGCACTTACACATACGTACAAACCCTTCTACACACATACACGCACTTACATACACTTTCACGCAGTTACACACACTTAGACGCAGTTACACGTACTTACACGCACTTACAAGCACTTACACATACATACACGCACTTACTCGCACTTACACGCGCTTGTACACACTTACGCACAGTTAACACGCACTTACTCGCAGTTACATGCACTTACACCTACTTACACACACTTAACACGCACTTACATGTACTTATACGCTCTTACACGCAGTTCCACGTACTTACACGCACTTATCCGCAGTTACACACACCTACACGCACTTACACACACTTACACGCACTTACACGCACTCACATGCACTTACACACACTTACACTCATGTACACGCACATACACGTACTTACATACACTTACATGCACTTACACGCACTTACATGCACTTACACGCACTTACACGGAGTTACACATACTTACACATGCTTACACGTACGTACACACACTTACATGCATTTACACGCACTTACATACACTTACACGCACTTACACACACTTACATGCACTTACACGCACTTACACGTGCTTACACGCACTTACAGGCACTTACACACACTTACACGTACTTACACACACTTACACACACTTACACATACTTACACACACTTATATGCACTTACACGTACTTACATGCACTAACACGCACTTACACGCACTTACACGCACTTACACGTACTTACACGCACTTACACACACTTACACGCACTTATACACACTTGCACACACTTACACGTACTTACACGTACGTACACACTCTTACACACAGTTACATGCACTTACACACACTTACACGCACTTGCAAACACTTACACGCACTTACACATACGTACACACAGTTACACGCACTTACACATACTTACCGGCACTTACACACACTTAACACGCACTTACACACACTTACATGCACTTACACACACGTACACGTACTTACATGTCCTTACACACACTTACACACAAATACACGCACTAACACGCACTTACACACACTTACACGCACTTACACGCACTTACACGTACATATACATACTTACATGCACTTACACACACTTACATGCACTTTACACACACTCACACGCACATACGCACACTTATACGCACTTACACGCTGTTTACATGAAATCTGCCGCGCACGGAAATCTTCCGCGAGGGAGACCGAGTCATGGACTTCCGCGATGGAGTTGAGGCGAGTAAGGGGTGTTCTTTGGGCAAGAGGAGAGATTCACAGTTGATCCTCATGGTGGAGGGGCGGAATGGGTACTTTCTGGGCTTGTGTGAGGCCGTTTCTGGGTGTGGGGAAGGCTGGAATTGTGCCTGGTGGTAGACCTGCGGAATTGGGTGTTTAGCAACAATTGCTTCATATTTGGGGTTCCGCGGAAGGGGTAAAACGAGGGCAGGGGGTGTGTCTGCGGATTAGGCATATTGGGAAGGCAAATTGGGTGACTTTGGCGTCCGCGGAAGGCCCCAAAACATGGTCCAAGGTTCAGCCGCGGATTTGGGTTGTTTGGGAATCTACCGGAGCAAGTTTTGGGGGCGCGGAGGGCGTAAGAAAGTGCTATGATGGTCAGGAGCGGAATGGGCATGTTTGGGAGAGTGTTTTGTGGCTAAGGTGAGGAGGAAGTGCCGCGAAATGGTGCTGGGTGCCTAATCCGCGGAATTGCCTTGCCAGTAACAACAGAGAGGCAAGTTAGAGTACCGCGGAGGAGGCGGAAAATTGCCATAATGTTGGCCCGTGGATTTGCCACATTTCTCATGGAGTTGGAGTCACTTGTGTGGACAAGAGGGGTTGTTAGCCCTTTTTTTGCCGCGCTCGTCATTGTTCCGCGCTGTCACTTCACTTCCGCGCCTTCCATGTTGTCCTTCGCACATCTCCTCCTTCCGCACACAATAAGACTTCATCCCACATCCACCATGATGCAATGTCACATTTGATCACTCACAAGTGGTCTTTCCTCCCGTCACATCACCCCTCTGACATGGCAATTCCGCGGAACCCCATCACCCCCTCCCGGAACACCCCTATTTCGCGGATTTGGCTTCTCCCCAGAATCTCTCACATGGCAATTCCGCGGATACACACATGGCCCACTTCTGCAGCCCCTCTTCCGCGGATTTCGCATCCTCTACACCCCCAAAACAGGCCCATTCTGCAGTCCTACCCCTTAGTCACTTTGGCGACACCCCTATTGCGGATTCCATCACTCCTCTCAAGCATACAACATGGCAAATCCGCGGAACCAAGACATAGACACAGAAATCACGCGGCGGAGGCCCAATATCCTTCCTTCCGCTCCCTTGAGACTCGTCCAAGGGCCACCCATCCACTTCCGCGGTCACTTGGGCACTCTTCCGCGCTCTTCACTTGTGTCAGGCCAGTCTCGTGAGCGGTTCCGCGGAACACCTTTTGTCATCTTCAGAGTCGTCAGATTCACTTGCAGATTCCATGGTGACAGAGTGCTGGGATGAAGGAGAGAGCGAGGCAATGTTGTGAGGCAATAATCTTGATTAACTCATGTCAACTGAACACAAGTCCACAAGCCAGAATCCCCAAGTCAAGTCCAACAACACACTGATGTAACTAAGCCCGTTATATAGTCCGCTACACCCTTCTTTGCCGCGTTGCGGCCTCCTTGCATTCACACCCACTACCACCACTATTTTACTCCCATCCGCGAAGCAAGTGCCACCGTTGCTTCCTCCTTGCTCATCGCGCCGCCCCCCGCCACTTCTTGGTCTTCGCGCCTTGTGGTTCCCGCCATTCTTGGTCCGGTTGTCTTCCCGCGTCTTGTACAACACTTCCGCACCTTGTGTGACCTTTCCCTTTGTCCGCAACACTTGTGCCTCTTGTTCCGCCCTCACACGTCTCTCCTCTAAATATTAAATCCGCGGATACACATGGAGGCCTCTTTCCGCACCCCTTTTGTCCACACAAGTGACTCCAACTCCATCAGAAATGTGGCAAATCCGCGGGTCCACATTATGGCAACTTTCCGCCTCCTCCGCGGCACTGTAACTCGCTCCTCTCATGTTACTGGCAAGGCAATTCCGCGGATTAGGCACTCAGCACCATTCCGCGGCACTTCCTTCTCACCTTAGCCACAAAACACTCNCTGACCATCATGGCACTTTCTTACGCCCTCCGCGCCCCCAAAACTTGCTCCGGTAGCATCCCAAACAACCCAAATCCGCGGCTGAACCTTGTACCATGTTTTGAGGCCTTCCGCGGACCCCAAAGTCACCCAATTTCCCTTCCCAATATGCCTAATCCGCAGACACACCCCCTGCCCTCGTTTTGCCCATTCCGCGGAACCCCAAATATGAAGCCATCGTTACTGGACACCCAATTCCGCGGGTCTACCACCAGGCACAATTCCAGCCTTCCCTACACCCATAAACGGCCCCACACAAGCCCATAAAGATGCCCATTCCGCCCCTCCACCATGAGGATCAACTGTGACTCTCTCCTCTTGCCCAAAGAACACCCCTCACTCGCCTCAACTTCATCGCGGAAGTCCATGACTCGGTCTCCCTCGCGGAAGATTTGCGTGCGCGGCAGATTTCATGTAAACAGGGGTGCGGAAAGAGGCCTCCATGTGTATCCGCGGATTTTATATTTAGAGGAGAGACATGTGAGGGCGGAACAAGAGGCACAAGTGTTGCGGACAAAGGGAAGGGCCACACAAGGTGCGGAAGTGTTGTACATGACGCGGGAAGACAACCGGACCAAGAATGGCGGGAACCACAAGGCGCGAAGACCAAGAAGTGGCGGGAGGCGGTGCGACAAGCAAGGAGGAAGCAATGGCGGAACTTGTTTCGTGGATGGAAATGAATTAGTGGTGGTAGTGGGTGTGAATGCAAAGGGGCCGCGGCGCGGCAGGAAGGGTGTAGCGGACTATATAATGGGCTTAGCTGCATCAGTGTGGTGTTGAATGGGATTCGGGCTGGTGGACTTGTGTTCAGTTGACATGAGTTAATCAAGATTATTGCCTCGCAACTTTGCCTCGCTCTCTCCTTCATCCGCAAGTGAATGTGAAGACTCCGAAGATGACAAAAGGTGTTCCGCGGAACCACTCAGGAGACTGGCCTGACACAAGTGAAGAACGCGGAAGAGTGCCCAAATGACCGCGGAAGTGGATGGGTGGCCCTTGGACAACTCTCAAGAGAGGGGAAGGAAGGATATTGGGCCTCCGTCGCGTGATTTCTGTGTCGCTGTCTTGGTTCCGCGGATTTGCCATGTTCTATGATTTAGCGGAGTGATGGATTCCACAATGAGGGTGTTGCCAAAGTGCCTAGGGGGTGGGACTGCGGAATGGGCCTGTTCTAGGGGTGTAGAGGGTGCCAAATCCGCGGAAAGGGGGCTGCAAAAGTGGACCATGTGTCTATCCGCGGAATTGCAATGTTAGAGACATTACGGGGAAGCCAAGTCCGCGGAATAGGGGCTGCAGAAGTTGGCCATTTGTGTGTCCGCGGAATTGCCATGTCAAGGACAGTGGGGGGAGGCCAAATCCGCACAATAGGGGTGTTCCGGGAGGGGGTGATGGAGTTCCGCGGAATTGCCATATCAGACGGGTGATGTGAAAGGAGGAAATACCACTTGTGGGTGATCAATTGTGACATTGTGTCCTGGTGAATGTGGAATGAAGTCTTATGGTGTGCGGAAGGAGGAGATGTGCGGACGACAACATGGAAGGCGCGGAAGTGAAGTGACATCGCGGATCAATGACGAGCGCGGCCAAAAAAGGGGCAACACACGCACTTACACGCACTTATTTGTACTTGCAGGCACTTACATGGACTTATATGCACTTACATGCACTTACATACACTTACATCCAGTTACACGCACTTACACGTATGTACATGCACTTACATGCACTTGCACGCATTTACATGCACTTACACGTGCTTACACGCACTTACACATACTTAAACGCATTTAGACACACTTACAAACACTTACATGCAGTTACACGCACTTACATGCACTTACATGCACTTACACACACTCTCACACACTTACATGTACTTACACGTACTTACACGCAATTGTACGCACTTACACACACTTACACACACTTACACACACTTATACGCACTTACACGCACTTACACACACTTTCACGCACTTACACACACTTGCATGTACTTACACGTAGTTACACGCATTTACATGCACTTACGGGAACATACACACACTTAACACGTACTTACACGCACTAACACACACTTACACCCACTTACATGTCCTTACACGCACTTGTATCCAATTACACGTGCTTATACGTACTTACATGCACTTCCACGCACTTACACGCACTTATCCGCACTTAGATGCACTCACACGCACTTACATATACTTATACGTACATACACGCACTTACACACACTTACACGTACTTACACACACTTATACCTACGTACACACACTTACATGCACTTACACACACTTACACGCACTTACACGCACTTACATGCACTTACACGCACTTACACGGAGTTACACATACTTACACATGCTTATACGTACTTACACGCACTTACACGCATTTACACGCACTTACATACACTTACACGCACTTACACATACGTACATGCTCTTACACGCACTTACACATACTTACACGTACTTACACGCACTTACACACACTTACACATACTTACANTCCGCGGAACACCTTTTGTCATCTTCAGAGTCGTCAGATTCACTTGCAGATTCCATGGTGACAGAGTGCTGGGATGAAGGAGAGAGCGAGGCAAGGTTGTGAGGCAATAATCTTGATTAACTCATGTCAACTGAACACAAGTCCACAAGCCAGAATCTCCAAGTCAATTCCAACAACACACTGATGTAACTAAGCCCGTTATATAGTCCGCTACACCCTTCTTCGCCGCGTCGCGGCCTCCTTGCATTCACACCCACTACCACCACTATTTTATTCCCATCCGTGAAGCAAGTGCCACCGTTGCTTCCTCCTTGCTCATCGCGCCGCCCCCCGCCACTTCTTGGTCTTCGCGCCTTGTGGTTCCCGCCATTCTTGGTCCGGTTGTCTTCCCGCGTCTTGTACAACACTTCCGCACCTTGTGTGACCCTTCCCTTTGTCCGCAACACTTGTGCCTCTTGTTCCGCCCTCACACGTCTCTCCTCTAAATATTAAATCCGCGGATACACATGGAGGCCTCTTTCCGCACCCCTTTTGTCCACACAAGTGACTCCAACNGCTTATACGTACTTACACGCACTTACACGCATTTACACGCACTTACATACACTTACACGCACTTACACATACGTACATGCTCTTACACGCACTTACACATACTTACACGTACTTACACGCACTTACACACACTTACACATACTTACACGCACTTATACACACTTATACATACTTACACACACTTATATGCACTTACACGTACTTACACACACTAACACGTACTTACACGCACTTACACGCACTTACACGGAGTTACACGTACTTACACATGCTTATACGTACTTACACGCACTTACACGCATTTACACGCACTTACATACACTTACACGCACTTACACATACGTACATGCTCTTACACGCACTTACACATACTTACACGTACTTACACGCACTTACTCACACTTACACATACTTACACGCACTTATACACACTTATACATACTTACACACACTTATATGCACTTACACGTACTTACACACACTAACACGTACTTACACGCACTTACACGCACTTACACGGAGTTACACGTACTTACACATGCTTATACGTACTTACACGCACTTACACGCATTTACACGCACTTACATACACTTACACGCACTTACACATACGTACATGCTCTTACACGCACTTACACATACTTACACGTACTTACACGCACTTACTCACACTTACACATACTTACACGCACTTATACACACTTATACATACTTACACACACTTATATGCACTTACACGTACTTACACACACTAACACGTACTTACACGCACTTACACGCACTTACACGGAGTTACACGTACTTACACATGCTTATACGTACTTACACGCACTTACACGCATTTACACGCACTTACATACACTTACACGCACTTACACATACGTACATGCTCTTACACGCACTTACACATACTTACACGTACTTACACGCACTTACTCACACTTACACATACTTACACGCACTTATACACACTTATACATACTTACACACACTTATATGCACTTACACGTACTTACACACACTAACACGTACTTACACGCACTTACACGCACTTACACGGAGTTACACGTACTTACACATGCTTATACGTACTTACACGCACTTACACGCATTTACACGCACTTACATACACTTACACGCACTTACACATACGTACATGCTCTTACACGCACTTACACATACTTACACGTACTTACACGCACTTACTCACACTTACACATACTTACACGCACTTATACACACTTATACATACTTACACACACTTATATGCACTTACACGTACTTACACACACTAACACGTACTTACACGCACTTACACGCACTTACACGGAGTTACACGTACTTACACATGCTTATACGTACTTACACGCACTTACACGCATTTACACGCACTTACATACACTTACACGCACTTACACATACGTACATGCTCTTACACGCACTTACACATACTTACACGTACTTACACGCACTTACTCACACTTACACATACTTACACGCACTTATACACACTTATACATACTTACACACACTTATATGCACTTACACGTACTTACACACACTAACACGTACTTACACGCACTTACACGCACTTACACGGAGTTACACGTACTTACACATGCTTATACGTACTTACACGCACTTACACGCATTTACACGCACTTACATACACTTACACGCACTTACACATACGTACATGCTCTTACACGCACTTACACATACTTACACGTACTTACACGCACTTACTCACACTTACACATACTTACACGCACTTATACACACTTATACATACTTACACACACTTATATGCACTTACACGTACTTACACACACTAACACGTACTTACACGCACTTACACGCACTTACACGGAGTTACACGTACTTACACATGCTTATACGTACTTACACGCACTTACACGCATTTACACGCACTTACATACACTTACACGCACTTACACATACGTACATGCTCTTACACGCACTTACACATACTTACACGTACTTACACGCACTTACTCACACTTACACATACTTACACGCACTTATACACACTTATACATACTTACACACACTTATATGCACTTACACGTACTTACACACACTAACACGTACTTACACGCACTTACACGCACTTACACGCACTTACACACACTTACACGCACTTACACATACGTACATGCTCTTACACGCACTTACACATACTTACACGTACTTACACGCACTTACACACACTTACACATACTTACACGCACTTATACACACTTATACATACTTACACACACATATGTGCACTTACACGTACTTACACACACTAACACGTACTTACACGCACTTACACGCACTTACATGTACTTACACGCATTTACACATACTTACACGCACTTATACACACTTGCACACACTTACAAAAACTTACACGTACTTACACGTACGTACACACTCTTGCACGCACTTACATGTACTTACACACACTTACATGCACTTGCACACACTTACACGCACTTCTACGCACTTATACATACTTACACACACTTATACACACTTACACGCAGTTGATTACACTTATACACACTTACACGCACTTACACAAACGTACACGCACTTACATGCACTTCTACATACTTATACGCAGTTACAAATACTCACAGGCACTTACACGTACTTTACGCACTTACACGCACTCACATGCACTTACACGCACTGACACGCACTTACATGCACTTACACGCAGTTATACGTACTTACATGTACTTACATGCACTTACAGGCACTTTCACATACTTTTACGCACTTACACGCACTTATACGCACTTACACGTACTTACACGCACTTATATGCCTTTAGACGCACTTATACACAGTTATGCACAATTACATGCACTGAAACGTACTTACACCCACTTACACACACTTATACACACTTACACGCATTTGCACACACGTACTCGTACTTACCCGCACTTACATACACTCCACGTGCTTACACACACTTACACGCACTTACATGCACTTACACTTACTTACACACACTTATACTCACTTACACACACTTACACGTACTTATACACACTTACTCGTGCTTACGCACATTTACATGCACGTACACGCACTTAAACGTACTTACATGCACTTACACATACTTATACGCACTTTCACGGACTTACACGCACTTATACACACTTACGTGTACTTGCACACACTTATACACACTTACACGCACTTACACGCACTTGCACGTACTTGTACGCACTTACACACACTTACATGTACTTACACACACTTGTATGCACTTACACATACTTTCACGCACTTACACGCACTTACACGTACTTACACGTACTGACATGTACTTTTACACACTTACACGCACTTACATGTACTTACACGCACTTACGCATACTTACACGTACTTACACGCACTTACACGCACTTACACACACTTACAATGACTTACATGCACTTACATCCACTTATACGCAGTTATACATACTTACACATACTTACACGCACTTACACGCACTTACACGCACTTACACGCACTTACATGCACCTACACGTACTTACACGTACTTACACGCACTTACACACACTTACACACACTTACACGCACTTACACGCAGTTATACACATTTATACGCACTTACACGCATTTTCATTCTCTTACATACACTTACACACTTACACGTACTTACACACACTTACACACACTTACACGTACTTACACACACTTACACACACTTAGACGCACTTACACGCACTTACACACACTTAAACGCACTTATAAGCACTTACACGCACTTACACGCACTTACACGCTCTTACACGTACTTACACGTACTTGCACACTGTAACGGGCCGTGTCTCCAGCTCCTGCTTTGAAGTCGTCGTTGGAGTTCACCGAATGGCGTTCTCAGTCCGCGTCAGGGGGTTACCGCCTTCGCAAGACTGAGGGGCAATCGTCATCAACGACCCAGAGCAGGGAGACTCAAATATTTCGAGTCTCCGGAGGCCCATTTCCGCTTTTAACCAAACCCCTGGTTTTGGGACCCAAACCGGGGGTTTTTACCTTGAACTCATGTGTTCGCACGAGCTATTCCGTGTGTTTTACGTCGAAGTTCGTCATAAACGAACTTCAAGTTTCTTTTTGTCGTTCTGGCGCGAAATCGTTGCGTGCGAGGCACGCCGGTGATTTCGCGCTAGCTACTTCGATCTCCATCTCGCTCCCCCTGTCCCTCTTCCTCTCTTGCTCGTTTGCAAGGAGGGTGAGGGGGGACGAGGGCACAAGGCCACGAGGCCTCGCCCTCGAGGCCCTCGTGGTCTCCCAGCCGCCGATCCGGCTAAGGCTGCGATTGGAGGCTGGCGGCTGGCCGGCCGGTGGCCGGCCGGTCGCTTGGCCGGCCGCCGGCCGTCCAGCCGGCAAGCAGCGAGCTGGCCGACGGCCAGCGAACTGCTGGCTGCCGGCCAGCCCTCGCTGACGCTAGGGGTGGTGCGCAACCACCCCTTGCATCAGCGAGGAGGGATGGTTGAACCGGCCCTCCCGCTACATTCCTCCCCACTTATTATGAACCGTCCCGGTTCATGAACAACAAGTAGGATTGTCAGTCAGTGAGTCATCAACATTGTGAAAGAAAATTAATGATTTCAATCACCAGCTAAACATGAACACGTGCATGGTACGTAGACCTAAGCTACAGCTTGTAGGTCAGCACGGCAAGCGGCCTCCCCCCTTTAGGCTGGAGCGTCCGCGCGACAACCATGTTCGGCGTCCCCAACATCCTATGGTCGCTGTCCATGAATGCTGCCCTGTGGGAATGTTGTTCACTCTTCCCGCATTCAGGTGGTACCTCCTGCTACGCGTCGATCTGTGCGAGCAGCAAGCTCACTCCAGTACTCGTTGACCACCCCTGTGGGCAACCAAGATTCGGGCTCCCATGAATTATGTTCAGGTCCACAACCGGCCCAATGGACGAGGTACTCCCTGACAACGTGCGACTGAAGAGTACGCTCTCGGTGCTAGAGTAGGCGAAGGACCTCGTATTGGCCGTCGGCAGCCAGGTCTGCTGGTGGTGGCTGAACGTTTCTTCTGCCGTGTATGGAGCCATCAGGATCACATGAAACACGTAATGTATCTTCATACTCGGCGTGAGTAGCAATCGGTATGCCACTGGCCCGATACGTGCCACAATGGGAAACGGCCCAATCCACTTCGGTAGAAGTTTTCTTGCCCCTGGCGACTTGAACCGAAGGTTTTTAGTGCTATGCAGCACTTTGTCACCGATGTCAAACGACACCTCCCGGCGACCTTTGTCGGCATATGCCTTTTGTCGATGCCGAGCTGCTTGAAGGTGACCATTCGCCTCCTGTAACAAGGAATCGATGCGCTCGGCAAAGGCTTGAGCAGAAGGGACCTGCCCTCCTGTACTCCCACTCTTCACCAATGAAGAGGGTACCACTGGATGCCGACCACTGTTCAACACGAACGGTGTAAATTGTGTGGACTCGTTCACCGAGTTGTTCACCGCAAACTCTGCTGGTGCTAGAAATTCGTCCCAATCTTGCATGGCAGGGTCCACGTACATGCGGAGCATCTGCTCCAGAGTGCGATTCATGCGCTCTGTTTGTCCATCTGTTTGAGGGTGAAACGCTGTCGACATTTGCGACTCACTGCCGAAGTACTCGTGCATCTTTTGCCTGAACTTACTAGCAAGTTTTCGTTCTCGATCGGAGATAATGCGCAACGGCAAGCCGTGGTACTTTATGACACCCTCAAAGAAGAGACGAGCGGTCTCCTCTGCATTCACGTCAGTAGTTGTAGGAATGAAGTGTGTCATCTGCGTCAAAAGATCCACAACCACTAGTATTGCATCATGGCCACGGGCCGTGTCCGGAAGACCAGTAATGAAGTCCATGCTGACGCACTCCCATGGAGTCCCAGGAATGGGAAGCTGCTGAAGGAGTCCAGCAGGCTTCTTGTTACTAGCCTTATTCCGGAGACATGGGTCGCATGTCATGCAATACTTACGGACATCGACACTCCACCCTAGCCACCAATAATGGTCCGAGAGTGCCTGTCCGGTCTTTCGGGGTCCCACGTGACCTGCGACCGGCGGGTCGTGGAACTGGGAGATAACCTTTGCTCGAAGGTCTCCCTAGTTTGGCACAACAACTTGTTCTCCGTGCGAGAAGATTCCCGCGGCCTCCACCAAGCCGTACTTGTCCAGATTTCGAGAGTCTTGAAACCAAGAATCCACACAGTATCCCATCCGGATCCTGTTTACAAAACCATTGTAATGGATAATGTCTCGTGGTGGTTGACGCAGAGGTGCAGGGGGATCTAGTGGTTGTGCGGTTGCTGTTGCAATGGCCATAAAACACCCACTGATCTCAGTGGTTGGTTTAATTTCCACAGGCTGTCGGCTTAGTGGATCGGCCACATTGATGCGTCCTGGCCGATATTCCCATGTGAACGATAATCAACTCAGGTATTCGCTCCAACGCGCCTGTCGTCTTGACAGGTTCGGTTGCGTTTGGGAAAACACCAATGGATTATGGTCGGTCACGACCATCACACCCCCTTCAGCACCCTCCAGGTAGCAACGCCACATGTTGAAAGCGTGTACTATCGCAAGGAGCTCTTGATCCCCAATCGTGTACCGCGTTTCTGCGGGTATGAGCTTTCGGCTCTCATACGCAAGTGGGTGACCGTTCTGCATGAAGACGGCTCCAAGTCCTACTACCAACGCATCACATCGAACCTCCCACGGTTGCGATGGATCCGGAAGAGCTAGAACGGACGCCGTGGAGAGAAGCTATTTGACTTTGAGAAAAGCGTTATCGCAATCAGATGTCCATTCCCAACGCACGTCTTTTTGCGTGGGCCTGGTTAGCCGTGCTACCATGGTCGAATACCCTTGCATAAACCGTCAAAAGTAGTTTGCAAGGCCGAGGAAAGACCGAATCTGCCCAACGTTTTCGGGGCGTAGACAGTCCACAACGGCTTGGACTTTTCGTGGGTCGACACGGATGCCGTCCTTACCGACGATGTGTCCAAGGTACTTGAGCTCATCTTGTGCAAACCTACACTTGCTCACTTTTGCATAGAACTTCTGTTCCCGAAGGATTGTGAGAACTTCGCGCAGATGTTCTATGTGCTCTTCCATTTATTTGGAGAAAACCAGGATATCATCCAGGTAAACCAAGACAAACTGTCCGAGATGCTTGGCAAACGTTCGGTTCATTTATCCTTTGAAGGCTGCCGAGGCATTTGTTAGCCCGAAGCATATCACTCGGAACTGATAGTGTCCCATGTGCGTTCAAAACGCGGTTTTGGGCACATTATCTTCCGTGATGCGGATTTGATGGTACCCTTGAGACAAATCCAAGGACAAAAATACTTTTGCGCCTTGGAGTTGGCCAAAAAGGTCCTCAATTCGCGGTAAGGGGAATCGATTTTTCAGCGTCAGCTTGTTCAACGCACGGTAATCTACGCACATGCGTAAACCACCATCCTTTTTGTTCACAAAAAGGATCGGTGCACCGTACGGCAAGCTACTTGGCTCGATCCATCCTTTTGCAAGGTACTCTTTGATTTGGCGTTCGGCCTCTCGCCTTTCTGCTGGACTAAGGCGGTACATGGGTCTGAATGGAGGAGTCGCCTCCGGTTGCAGCGGAATCGTGTGGCCCATGTGTCTTTCTGGTGGAAGCCCAGCCGGTGGGTCTTGGAATACATTCGAGAACTCCGCCAATAGAGATCTGATCTCTTGTGGCGTATCTTCGGTCATGTTGCCCTCCACTTTTTGCAGCGGAGCCAAGAAGTATCGACAACCTTGTCGAATACGTCTCTTGACCTGCATTGCAAACAAACTGGCATGGACTTTGAGTCAGGTCGGTGATAATTCTGTACTCGGAATAAACATAAAGCGGCGTTGTCCTTTCCGGAGGATCAAACACTTTGACTCAAAGCACATTAGAGCCTTGTTGTCATGAAGCCAAGGATCGCCTAGCACCACGTCAAACGGATCAAGAAGGTTGAGTACCTTCAACGTGACACTCTGTGTGTACCCTTGAATACAAAGTTTTGCTTTACAAGTACCGATCACGGGTACCGTACGGTTGTCACCGACAACAACTGCGCCATCCAATGGTACGTACTTCAGGCCAACCAGTCGGGTAAAGCCAAGGCTAACAAAAGAGTCCTCCCCTCCAGTGTCAGCTAGTACGTTCATGGGAGCACCAGATAGGTGTCCTTTGAACTGCATCGTCATGTTGCCTCCACTCTTCCGAGTGAACAGATTTGACGACGGTAAGCCGAGTTTGTGATAAACACGGAATCTGTACGATGGGCGTCGCAACTCCCATGATTCACCCACTCGAGTCCACATCTTGTGGGCACGTGTGAACTCGGCCAGCACCTTCCAGTCTTTAAATTTCACTGGGTCGAAATCGTCGACTAAAGGTACTGCGAATGTGATTGAACTCATCGCTTTGAGGGCGTTTGTTTCAATCACCGCGTTACACAACTCTTGAACAGTGGTTGGTGTCGCCACCACTAAGCAGGTTCGGTCATGCATCTCGTCTGGTGATGCAAGATTTAGCGGGCAATGTCGATCAGCAAGTGCAGAATGAGGTTCAATGAGAGGGGAGAAACAACAGATAAATTTGAACTCGTCAAAAACTCAAATTGTTTAACACCCTCGTCTGAAAACATGAACTCACACTCGTGATCCAGTTTTACCCCTGAGTGGTCCCCACTGAAGTCACTCAGGGGTGGGGAAAACCCGCCCCACGGCCTTATCTGTTACCACGGCCGGGCCCATTGCCGCGACCGCGACCCTGTCCACGGCCTTGTCCACGGCCTCCTGCTGCACCATCCCCACGAGGTGCTGCTGCTGCAGCTAGCGCCGCGGCCTCTTGTCCACCACCAGCAGCCTCAGGGCACTGAGCCCTAAAGTGGCCCGGCTGCATGCAGTTGTGGCAGAGCCCTTCACGGAAGGCTGCGTTGCGACGCTCACGCGCCGCCTGCAACTCGTCATTCTCGCGGCTGCGCTTGTTGTTGGGACCCTTGTATCCACCAGCCTTCTTGGGCGGAGGGTTTGTAGGCTGCTTGCCCTTGGCCCCGCCCAGCTGTCCAGCTGACCCACCAGCCCCTGCGGCGTCCACGCGCATGTCGCGCCCCTGATGTGCACGCGCGTTTGGCCGTGCATCAGAGTAGTGTTTCAGGTTCGCCGAATACACTTCGCTCATGTAGTCGCGGAACGCCCTCCAGCTTGTCCAAGCTTGGCCCGTGGCTGTCGTGGTGGTCTTGTCCTTCAGCTTCTCGCTAGCGAGACCATCACGCAAGTACTCCAGCAGCATGCACTCTGGGTACTTGAACGTCTGAGTCCCATCGCCCTCGGTGAAGCTTTTGGCTTCCTCCACGAGTGCGGTGAACTCGCTCAAGTACGATTCGAGCGAACGGCCCAGCTGCCTGAAGTCCTTGATCTTCTGGAAGGCGCGTTGCGCCTCCTCGCGTTGGGTGCACTTCTTGTGCATGATCGCGCAGAAAGCCTCCCACGGCATGGGCTGCCACTCGAGGTGCGGCTGCTGCGTAGTCCACTCCTTGACCACGTACTTGAAGAGTTTGTCTTCAAGCCGCGTCGTGGCAAGGTCGCCCCACTGACTGAGTGGCGCCTTGTGGACACGTAGGACGTGCTCCATGCGGTTCAGCCAGTCGGTCAGCTTCACGCCCTTCTGGAAGATCTCCACGCTGTGGAGGAAGGACGTGTTCATGACCGACCCCGAAGTCGTCGAGGTTGGCAAGTCGTCGCTGTCGCCGGTAGTGGCCTCAACAGCTGCAGCATGCTGCTCTTGCTGCTGCATCCGCACCTGGGTCACACTCTGCAATGCCTTGTCAAGGTCGTTGCATCGGCGGCTTGCCTCATGGGCGTCGAGGCGCTGCAGCTGGCGATCACGGTCAAGGTCCGTGATGCTCTGCTCGACGTGGACCAGCAAGTTGGCAAACGCGAACTTGAGCTCTGATGTCGTCAGAGCATCAGCGATGGCCTCTAGAGCCTCGCGTTGTCCATGCACCCTTACCCACTGCAAGAGGGTACGGTTCGCGTACACGCCTCCAAGTAGTCCCACCTTTCGGAGGAGACTGTCTTCGGTGACAATGCTCGAATGGGCGCTGCATTGCCCCATTGCAGCCGCATCGTAGGAAGGAGGATCCGCCTCCATTCCTCCGAGTGGTGCCGTATCTCCACCACCGGTGGTGATCTTGAGCCGGCCTGCGGCGTTGGCAGCAAACTCCGCGAGCCTACGACGGTCATCGTGAATTGCCTTTGTGGCAATGTCGTCCGGCTCGTTCTCGCGGGAACTTCCCGTGTGGCTGCTTTCAACGCCCTTGCTGCTTTCGGCAGTCTCGCTGCCGTTGGCAGCTTGAGGCGATGCGACGTGCGTCTTGCCCTTCTCGAGCAATCGGCTCGAATTCGTCGCACGACGATGGCGATGGTGGCGATCCTCGTCGCCTTCGCCATCGTCGATGTTGTGCTCTTCGACGGGGTCCTCCTCCGGAAGATCCTCCTCAATCGCATCGTCCGTCGCATGGGGGTCGCCCATGTGCGCGTCGACGTGCTCGTCGAGCACCTTTGCGGCCTCGGCACGCTTCTTGGTGTCGCCGAGGTTGGCGTCGTTTGCCTTGCCCTTGGCGGCACGGTTGCCTTTGGGTTGGCAACCGTGCTCGTGGTGGCGGCTCCCAACACTTGGAGTCCGCCGAGGGCTCATGGTGACGCCGTCACCACCTTGCCCTTGTTGGTTTTAGACGGTCCATCACTTGCCATCCCGTCGCTCGTGCAACTAGCACGCGAAAGTTACTGTGAGGATCACCCCACAACGAGGAGGAATCGCCTCCTTAGACGTTGCTCTCACGATCGGTGAGACAATTTCAATTGAAATATCTATTTTCCTAGGCCGCCAAGTCGGCACAAGGTCGTGGATTTAGAAGCTAGTCCTCCTAGGCCGTGACTCACGGCACCTGGTAGCAACTAGGATCTAGGAAAACAGAAAATCAAAATACAAGGAAGAAACAAGACTTGTGAGTACCGCTCACAAAACTAAGACAAAGAACAAGAAGATAAGTAAGTACAAGGTCTAGAAGAAAACACTAATTCTCTTCTTGTCTTGTTGTCTTGTTGTCTTCCTTGGCCTCCTCTTGAGTCTTCTTTGCGCGTCTTGCGCCCCTTGGCAGCATCCTCCTTGAGCCGGCGGCGTTGGGGGAGCCGCCACAAATCCCCAAGTTGTCACCCTCCTTCTTTTTAGGGTGCTCTCAGGTCGTGAGAGCCCCTAACCTTGGGGAGGGATGCTGTCCCAATTTTTTGGATGAAGGAGGTCGGAAAGAGCCTTGAAAATGAGGAGGATTTTGAGGTTTTAGAGGTGGGAACTCCCCAACCCGCTCCACACAAATCCTCCTAGCCCCTTGGAAGTGTAGAGATGCTGGAAGAAAGTGTCTCCACAAAGTAGAGTTTTTTTCAAGCTCTCTAACGCAACTTTCAGCGCTTCAATCTGTGAAGTGTGGATGCCGTAGTCCGTTCGGGCGTTTTTGCTGCTGCTTGCAGCTGCCGGCGGCGTTTTATCTATGTCATAGCCGCCGTTTCCATCAAACCCTTGGTCGCGAGGGTCGTCTCGCTCTGAGAACCACTTTAACGGGCCGTGTCTCTAGCTCCTGCTCTGATGTTGTCGTCGTAGTTTGTACAATGGCGTTCTCAGTTCGCGTTAGGGGTTTACCCCCTTCGCAAGACTGAGGGGCAATCGTCATCAACGACCCAGAGCAGGGAGACTCGAATATTTCGAGTCTCCGGAGGCCCATTTCCGTTTTTAACCAAACCCCTGGTTTTGGGACCCAAACCAGGGGTTTTTACCTCGAGCTCGTTTGCTCGCACGAGTTATTCTGTTTGTTTTACGTTGAAGTTTGTCATAAACGAACTTCAAGTTTCTTTTTGTCGTTCTTGCG
>SZWC01002877.1:73244-153119 GCA_023375785.1 Penium margaritaceum
AGTTTGTACAATGGCGTTCTCAGTTCGCGTTAGGGGTTTACCCCCTTCGCAAGACTGAGGGGCAATCGTCATCAACGACCCAGAGCAGGGAGACTCGAATATTTCGAGTCTCCGGAGGCCCATTTCCGTTTTTAACCAAACCCCTGGTTTTGGGACCCAAACCAGGGGTTTTTACCTCGAGCTCGTTTGCTCGCACGAGTTATTCTGTTTGTTTTACGTTGAAGTTTGTCATAAACGAACTTCAAGTTTCTTTTTGTCGTTCTTGCGCGAAATCGTCGCGCGCGGGGTACGCCGGCGATTTCGCGCCAGCTACTTCGACCTCCCCCTCGCTCCCCCTATCCCTCGTCCTCTCTTGCTCGTTTGCAAGGAGGGCAAGGGGGGACGAGGGCAGGAGGCCACGAGGCCGCGCCCTCGAGGCCCTCCTGGCCTCCCAGCCGCCGATCCGGCTGAGGCCGCAATCGGCGGCTGGCGGCTGGCCGGCCGGTCGCCGGCCGGCCAGCCGCTAGCCAGTTACACATACTTACATGCAGTTACACGTACTTACATGTACTTACACGCTCTTACACGCACGTACAAGCACTTATACGCACATACACGCACTTACACGTACTTAGAAGCACTTACACACACTTAGACGCACTTACACACACTTACACACACTTACACATACTTACGCATACTTACACACACTTACACATACTTACACACACTCATATGCACTTACACGTACTTACACGCACTAACACGCACTTACACGCACTTACACGCACTTCCACTTACTTACACGCACTTGCACACACTTACACGCAATTATACACACTTGCACACACTTACATGAACTTACACGTACTTACACGTACGTACACACTCTTAAACGTACTTACATGCACTTACACATACTTACACGCACTTGCACACTCTTACACGCACTTTTACGTACTTATACATACTTACACGCACTTATACACACTTTCACGCAGTTAATGACATGTATACGCACTTACATGCACTTACGCAAACGTACACGCACTTACACGCACTTCTACATACTTATACGCACTTACAAATACTCACATGCACTTACACGTACTTTATGCACTTACACGCACTCACATGCACTTACACGAACTGACACCCACTTACATGCACTTACAGGCACTTATACGTACTTACATGTACTTACATGCACTTACAGGCACTTACACATACTCACACGTACTTACACGCACTTATACGCACTTACACGTACTTACACACACTTACATGCCCTTAGACGCACCTATACACAGTTACGCACAATTACATGCACGAAAACGTACTTTCACACACTTACACACACTTATACACACTTACACGCATTTGCACACACGTACTCGTACTTACACGCACTTACATGCACTCCACGCACTTACACACACTTACACGCAATTACACGCACTTACACTTACGTACAGACACTTTTACACACTTACACACACTTACACGTACTTATACACACTTACTTGCACTTACGCACACTTACATGCACGTACACGCACTTATACGTACTTACATGTACTTACACATTCTTATACGCACTTACACAGACTTACACGCACTACACGCACTTACGTGCACTTGCACACACTAATAAGCACCTACACGCACTTACACGCACTTGCACATACTTGTACGCACTTAGACACACTTACACGAGCTTACACACACTTGTACGTACTTACACATACTTTCACACACTTACATGCACTTACACGTACTTACACGTAATAACACGCACTTATACGCACTTACTCACACTTACATGCACTTACACGCACTTAGGCGTACTTACACGCACTTACACGCAATTACATGCTCTTACACACACTTACAAGGACTTACATGCACTTACACCCACTTACTCGTAGTTACACGTAATTACACATACTTACACGCACTTACACGCACTTACACACACTTACACGCACATACACGGACCTACACGCACTTACACGTACTTACATGCACTTACACACACTTACATGCACTTACACGCACTTACACGCAGTTATACACGGTTATACGCACTTACACGCACTTACACACACTTACATACACTTACACACTTACACGCACTTACACATACTTACACACACAGACACATACTTACACGCACTAACACGCACTTACACGTACTTACACACACTTGCACATGCTTAGACGAACTTACACACACTTACACACACTAACACGCACTTATAAGCACTTACACGCACTTACACGCACTTACACACTTTTACACGTACTTACACATACTTGCACACACTTGCACATACTAACTTACACTTATACGCACTTACACGCACTCACACACACTTACACGCAGTTAATTGTACTTATACACACTTAAACGCACTTTCACCAACTTACACACATGTACACGTACTTACACGTATTTACACGTACTTACAAACACTTACACGTACTTACACGCACTTACACGTACTTATACGCACTTACACGTACATACACACACTTACACCCACTTACACGTACTTACACATACTTACACACACGTTAACGCAGTTACGTGTGCTTACATGCACTTACACGTACTTACATGCACTTACACGCTCTTACACGCACGTACGAGCACTTACACGCACTTACACGCACTTACACGCACTTAGAAGCACTTACACACACTTACACGCACTTACACGTAGTTACACGCACTTACCATACTGACACGCACTTGCACACACTTACATGCACTTACACGCACTTACACACACTTACACGCACTTACATGCACTTACACGTACTTACACGCACGTACCTGTACTTTCACACACTTACACGTAGTTACACACACTTACACGCACTTACACGCACTTACACGTACTTACACGCAGTTACATGCACTTACACGCACTTGCATGCACGTACACGCACTTGCATGCACTTACACATTCTTACATGCACTTGCACGCACTTACACTAACTTACACGCACTTGCACAAACTTATACGTACTTACACACACTTACACGGACTTACACACACTTACAAGCACTTACACGTACTTACACGCACTTACATGCACTTTCATGCACTTACACGCACGTACACGCATTTACATGCAGTTACTCGTACTTACACATACTTGTACACACTTACACACACATATACGCACTTATACACACTTACACGCACTTACACACACTTATACGCACTTACACGCACTTAACCGCACTTACACGCACTTGAACGTACTTACACGCACTTACACGCACTTGCACACACTTACTCACACTTACACGTACTTACACACACTTACACATACTTACACGCACTTACACACACTTACACACACACGCACTTACACACACTTACGCACACTTACATGAGCTCACACGTACCTACACACACTTACACACACCTACACAAACTTACACACAGTTACACGCACTTACATGCACTTACACACACTTGCATACACTTACACACACTTACACGCACTTCCACACACTTAAACACACTTACACGCACACACACGTACTTACATGCACTCACACATACTTACACGCACTTACACACACTTAAACGCACTTACACGTACTTACAAGTACTTGCACGTACTTACACACACTTACATGCACTTACACACACTTACACGCACTTACTTGCACCTACACCCACTTACATGCACTTACACACACTTACACGCACTTACACACACTTACACGCACTTATACACACTTACACGCACTTGCACATACTTACATACACTTACTCGCACTTACCCGTACTTACACGTACTTTTACGCATTTACAAGCGGTTAAATGCATTTATACGCACTTATACGCAATTACACACACTTACACACACTTACATGCACTTACATGTACTCACACAAACTTACACGTACTTACACGCACATGAACGCACTTACACGCACTTACATGCACTTACACGCCCTAACACACACTTACACACACTTACACGTGCATACACGTACTTGCACATGCTTACACACACTGACATGCACTTACACATTCTTACATGCACTTACACATACTTACACGCACTTAGACACTTTTACACGCACTTAAAAAAACTTACATGTACGTACACGCACTTACACCTACTTACATGTGCTTATACGTACTTATATGCACTTACACGCACTTACACGTACCTATACGCACTTATATGCACATACACACATGAACACACAGTTACACACACTTACACGTACTTACACGCACTTACACGCACTTACACGAACTTACACGCACTTATACGCACCTACACGCAGTCACACGCACTTACACGTAGTTACACGCACTTGCATACACTTACACCCACTTACTTGCACTTACACGCACTTACGCATACTTACACACACTCACATGCACTTACACGTACTTACACATACTTGCACACACTTACACACACTTACACGCACTTACACGCACTTACACGCACTAATCCGCACTTATACGCACTTACACCGACTTAAACACACTTACACGCACTTACACGCACTTACACCCACTTACACGTACTTACACACACCTACACGCAGTTACACGTACTTACACGTACATACACGCACTTGCACACACTTACACGCACCTACACGCACTTACACGCACTTACACATACTTACACGCACCTACACGTACTTACACACACTTACATGCACTTACACGCACATACATCCACATACACCCACTTACACGCACTTACACACACTTACACGCACCTACACGTACTTACACGCTCATACATGCACTTACGCACACTTACTTCAACATACACGCACTTACACGCACTTACACGTACTTACATACACTTACACGTACTTACACGCACTTACACGCACTTACACGCACTTACAGACACTTAAACGTGATTACATATACTTACACACACTTACACGCACTTACACGCACCTACACGCACTTACACGTACTTACACGCACTCACACACAGTTACACACACTTACATGTGCTTACACACACTTACATGCACTTACACACATTTATACGCACTTACACACACTTACACGCACTTACATGCACTTACAAGAACTTACATGTACTTACACACACTTACATACACTTACACACACTTACACGCACTTACACACACTTACACGCATTGACGCATGCTTACACCGACTTACACGTACCTCCACGCACTTACACGTACTTACACACGCTTACATACACTTACACGTACTTACATGCACTTAAACGCACTTACACACACTTACACCCACTTACACGTACTTACACACACTTACACGCACTTACACGCACTTACATACACTTACATGTACTCACACATACTTACACCCACTTAAACACACTTACACACTCTTATACGTACTTACAAGCACTTACACACACTTACACACACTTACACACACTTACATGCACTTATACGCACTTACATGCAATTACACGCACTTACAAGCACTTACAAGAACTTACACGCACTTGCACGCACTTACACGCACTTACGCACACTTACATGTGTTAACACACACTTACATACACTTACACACACTTGCATGCACTTACAAACACTTACACGCACTTACACGCACTTACACACACTTGGACACACTTACACACACTTACACACACTTACACGTACTTACACGCACTTATATGCACTTACACGTAGTTAGTTGTATTTACACGTACTTACACGCACTTACTCAAACTTACACGTACTTACACGCACTTACACATCCTCACACATACATACAAAGACTTGCACGCAATCACACGTACTTACACGTACTTACACACACTTACACACACTTACACGTACTTACACGTACTTACACGCACTTACACGCACTTACACATACTTTTGCACACTTACACACGCAAGTAGCTAGTGGAGACTGGCTGCTGGCGCACCCGCGCTCCGTCGCTGACCGCCTCTATATGGCGCCGGAGGACTGGCGCGTTTGCTGCTGCTTCCGCCTTGGATTGCCTATTGCGCACCTCCACCACAGGCCGACATGCTCCTGTCCGGCGGCGCTGCGTCTCCACCCTTGTGCACTGCTGCACGCCCTGTGGTGCTCGTGGGGTGGCGGGCCCAAGGCTGTCCACGACGCGGTGGTTTGTGAGCTGGCGGCGATTATGCGTGAGAGCGGCATGGGCAGCGTCCGGGAGGAGCCGGAGCAGATCATTCCAGGGGGCCGGCCGGACATCACCTGCCTTGATGCGGCCACAGGTCACCTGTTGGCGCTCGACGTGGTCATTGCCGATCCCCAGCGCCCTTCCCTGGGACGGGCGTCTCGCGTGCGGCCGGAGGTTGCTCTTGAGGAGGCGATCCGGGTGAAGGAGGCAAAGCACGCCAAGTGGCGCAGACAGGTGGTCCGGGACCAGATCGACTTCATCTTCCCCGCCATGGAGACCCTGGGCGCTTGCTCCTGCGGCTTGGACAAGGTTTTGCGCAGGGCTACGACAGCTTCGGAGAGGCGCCTTGCCAGGCATGGCGGTTCCGAGGGCACGGCGCGGCCACTCCGTGCGCTACTCAGCCAGCGTCTGGTGGTCACACTAAAGCAGGCCCGGGCCCAACAGTTCCGGCGGCATGCAACAGAGTGGGCAGCAGACGCTACTCTCGAGGAGGATGTTGACCGAGCTCAGCAAGCTCTCCTGCGGCGGGAGGAGGGTCCAGCGGAGACGGACCTTGCATTTGTGGGCCGCGAGTAGTTGCGTTGTATAGGGTTGTGTGCTGTTCAGTAGGTTGTCAGCTGCTCTCTCTTTGTTTGTACAATCCTGCCTGGAACCAAAGTCTGGTCCACGCTAGTATCTTGTACCTTTCTTTCCGTTCATGAATGATATAATACACACACTTACACGCAGTTATACGTACTTGCAAGCACTTACAGGTGCTTACACGCACTTACACGCACTTACACGCACTTACACGTACTTACATGCACGTACACGGACTTACACGCTCTTACACGCACTTACATGTCCTTACACGCACTAACACACAATTACACGCACTTACACGTACTTACACGCATTTACACGCACTTATACGCACTTACACACACTTAACCGCACTTATACATACTTACACGCAGTTACACATACTTATATGCACTTACATGCACTTACACGCACTTACACACACTTACATGCACTTTCACATACTTACATGCACTTACACACATTCATACGCACGTACACGCACTTACAAGTACTTACACGTACTTACACACACTTACATGCACTTACACGCACTTGCATGCACTTACAGGCACTTACACGCCCTTACATACACTTATACGCACTTACACGCACTTACACGCACTTACACGCACTTACACGCAGTTACACACACCCATACGTGCTTACACACACTTATACGTACTTACACGCATTTACACGCACTAACATACACTTACACGCACTTACATGCACTTACACGCACTTACACGCACTTACACGCACTTACACATACTTACACACACTTACACACACTTACACGCACTTACACATACTTACACACACTTACATGCACTTAGACGCACTTACACATACTACCACGCACTTACACGCACTTACATGCACTTATACACACCTACACGCAGTTACACACTCTTGCACGCACTTACATGCACTTATAAGCACTTACACGCACTTACATGCACTTACACACACTCACACATACTTACACGTACTTACACGTACTTACACGCACTTACACGCACTTGCACACACTTACACACACGTATACGCACTTACACGCACTTACGTGCACGTACACGGACATACATGCACCTACACGTACTTACACGTGCTTACACACACTTACATGCACTGACACGCACTTACACACACTTACACAATACTTACCTGCACTTACAGGCACTTACACGCAGTTACACACACTTACATACACTTCCACGCACTTACACACACTTACACACACATACATGCACTTACACACACTCACATACACTTACACGCACTCAAATGCACTTACATGCACTTACACGCACTTACACACACTTACATGCACTTACACGCACTTACACATACTTACACGCACTTACATACACTTACACGCACCTACACGCACTTACTCGCACTTACATGCACTTACACACAGTTACATGCACTTATACCTGCTTACACGTACTTACACACACTTACACGCATTCACACACACTTACATAGACTTACACGCACTTACACATACTTACACGCACCTACACGCACTTACACACACTTACACGCACTTATACACATTTACACACACTTACACACACTTACACGTACTTACACCCACTTACACACCTTTACACACACTTACACGCACTTACACGCACTTACACGCACTTCTACCCACTTACACACACTTACATGCACTTACACGCACTTACACGCACTAGCACGCACTTACACGCACTTACACGCACGTACATGCACTTACACGCACTTACATGCACTTATACGCACTTACACACACTAACACGCACTTACATGCACTTACACGTACTTACATGTACTTGCACGCACTTACATGCACTTACATGCACTTACATGCACTTACACGCACTTACACACACTTATACGCACTTACAGGTACTTACGCATACTTACACGGACTTACACACACCTACACGCAGCTACACGTACTTATACACACTTACATGCACTTACACATACTTACACGCACATACATGTACTTACACGCACTCACACGTACTTACATGTACTTACACGTACTTAAACGCACTTACACGTACTTACACATACTTACACGCACTTACACGCACTTGCATATACCTACACGTACTTATACGCACTTACACACACTTTCATGTACTTACACGCACTTACACACAGTTAATTGCACTTACACGCACTTACACGCACTTGCACAAACGTATACGCACTTACACGCACTCACAGGTACTTACACGCACTTACAAACACTTACATGCACATACACGTACTTACACGTACGTATACACACTTACACACACTTACACGCAGTTACACACTTACACATAGTTATACGCACTTACACGTACTTACATGTACTTACACACACTTACAAGCACTTACACGCACGTACACGTACTTATACACACTTACACGTACTTACACACACATACACGCAGTTACACGCATCTACATGCACTTACACGCACTTATACGCACTTACACACACTTATACGCACTTGTACACACTTGTATGCACTTACATGCACTTACACACACTTACATACACTTACATGCACTTACACATACTTAAACACACTTACACACACTTACACGTACTTACACGCACTTACACGCACTTACACGCACTTACACGCACTTACAAGTACTTTCATGCACTTACACCCACATACACAAGCTTATGTAAGTGGGTGTAAGTGCATGTAAGTTCTTGTAAGTGCGCGTAAGTGCGTGTCAGTGCGTGTAAGTGTGTGTAAGTACGTGTAAGTGTGTATAACGGCGTGCAAGTACGTGTAAGTGCGTATAAGTGTGTGTAACTACGTGAAAGTGCGTGTAACTGCGTGTAAGTGTGTGTAATTGCGTGTAAGTGTGTGTAAGTGTGTGTAAGTGCATGTAAGTATTTGTAAGTGCGTGTAAGTATGTGTGAGTGTGTGTAAGTGCGTGTACGTTTGTGTAAGTGTGTGTAACTGCGTGTAAATACAATTAACTGCGTGTAAGTGCATGTAAGTGTGTGTAACTGCGTGTAAGTGTGTATAAGTGTGTGTAAGTTTTTGCAAGTGCGTGTACGTGCGTGTGAATACGTGTAAGTGCATGTAAGTGCTTGTAAGTACGCGTAAGTGCGTGTACATGCATGTAAGTGCGTGTAAGTGTGTGCAAGTGTGTGTAAGTGCGTGTAAGTACATGTAAGTGTGTGTAAGTGCATGTAAGTGCGTGTAAGTGTATGTAAGTGCATGTAAGTACGTGTCAGTGCGTGTAAGTGCGTATAAGTGTGTGTAGGTGTGTGTAAGTATGTGTACATGTGTGTAAGTGCGTGTAGGTGTGTGTAAGTGTGTGTAAGTGCGTGTAAGTGCGTGTAAGTGCATATAAGTACGTTTAAGTACGTGTAAGTACGTGTAAGTGTATGTAAGTGCGTGTAAATGTGTGAAAGTGTGTATAAGTGCGTGCAAGCTTGTGTAAGTATGTGTAACTGCATGTAAGTGTGTGTAAGTTCTTGTAGGTGCATGTAAGTGCATGTAAGTGCCTATAAGTGGGTGTAAGTATATGTAAGTGCGTGTACGTACGTGTAAGTGCGTGTAAATGCGCGTAAGTGTGTGTGAGTGTGTGTAAGTGCATGTAAGTGCGTGTAAGTGCGTGTAAGTATGTGTAAGTACGTGTAAGTGCATGTAAGTACGTGTAAGTGCGTGTAAGTGTGTGTAAGTACGTGTAAGTGCGTGTAAGTACGTGGAAGTGTGTAAGTGCGTGTAAGTACGTGTTAGTGCGTGTAAGTGCGTGTGAGTGCATGTAAGTGCGTGTAAGTGTGTGTAAGTACGTGTAAGTGCGTAAGTGTGTGTAAGTGCGTATAAGTGCATGTAAGTACGTATAACTGCATGTAAGTGCGTGTAATTACATGTAATTACGTGTAAGTGCGTGTAAGTACGTGTAAGTGCATGTAAGTACGTGCAAGTGCCTACAGTTGCGTGTAAGTCTGTGCAAGTACGTGAAAGTGCATGTAAGTGCGTGTAACTATGTGTAAGTACGCATAAGTGCGTGCAAGTGTGTGTAAGTGCGTGTAAGTGCATGTTAGTGCGTGTAAGTCCGTGTAAGTGCATGTAAGTATGTGTAAGTGCCTGTAAGCACGTGTAAGTACGTGTAAGTATGTAAAAGTGCGTACAAGTGTGTGCAAGTATGTGTAAGTGCGTGGAAGTGTGTGCAAGTGCGTGTAAGTGCGTTTAAGTGTGTGGAATACTGGGTAAGTATATGTAGGTGCATGTAAGTGTGTGTAAGTGTGTCAAAGTGCGTGTATGTATGTGTAAGTGTTTGTAACTGCGTGTAAGTACGTGTAATTACGTGTAAGTGCATGTAAGTGCGTGTAAGTGTGTGTAAGTGCGTATAAGTGCGTGTAAGTGTGTGTAAGTGCGTGTAAGTACGTGTAAGTAAGTGTAAGTGCTTGTAAGTATGTATAACTGCGTTTAACTGTGTGTAACTGCGTGTAAGTGCGTATACGTGCGTGTTAGTGCATGTAAGTATGTGTAAGTGCGTAAAAGTGCTTGTAAGTGTGTGTAAGTGCGTGTAAGTACGTTTAAGTGCGTATAAGTGCGTGTAAGTGCATATAAGTGCGTGTACGTACGTGCAAGTGCGTGTAAGTGCGAGTAAGTGTGAGTTCGTACGTGTAAGTATGTGTAAGGATGTATTCGTGCGTATAAGTGTGTGTAAGTGCATGTAAGTGTGTGTAAGTGCGTGTAAATGCGTGTAAGTGTGTGTAACTGCATGTAAGTGCGTGCAAGTGTGTGTAAGTGTGTGTAAGTGCGTGTAAGTATAAATAAGTACATGTAAGTGCGTGTAAGTGTTTATAACTGTGTGTAAGTATGTGTAAGTACGTATAAGTACGTGTAAGTGCATGTACGTACGTGTAAGTACTTGTGATTGCGTATAAGTACGTGTAAGTGTGTGTAAGTGTGTGTAAGTCCGTGTAAGTGTGTGTAACTACATGTAAGTGCGTTTAAGTGTGTGTAAGTGCATGTACGTGCGTGTACGTGCGTGTAAGAGCTTGTAAGTGCGTGTAAGTACTTGTAAGTATGTGTAAGTGCGTGTACGTGCGTGTAAGTACGTGAAAGTGCTTGTAAGTACATGTAAGTATTTGTAAGTGCGTGTAAGTACCTGTAAGTGTGTGTAAGTGCGTGTAAGTTCGTGTAAGTGCGTGTAAGTGCAATTAACTGCGTGTAAGTGCGTGTCAGTACGTGTAAGTGCGTGTAAGTGTGTATAAGTGTGTATAAATGTATACAAGTGCATGTAAGTGCGTGTAAGTACGTGTATGTGCGTGTAAGTGCATGTAAGTGCGTGTAAGTACGGGTAAGTAAGTAAAAGTGTGTGTAAGTGTGTGTAATTGCGTGTAAGCCCGTGTAAGTGTGTGTAAGTACATTTAAGTGTGTGTAGGTACGTGTAAGTCTGTGTAAGTGTGCATAAGTGCATGTAAGTACGTATAAGTGCGTGTAAGTATGTGCAAGTGCATGTAAGTACGTGTAAGTGCGTATGAGTACGTGTAAGTGTGTGTAAGTATGTGTAAGTATGTGTAAGTGTGTGTTAGTGTGTGTAAGTGCATGTAAGTGCATGAAAGTGCGTGTAAGGATGCGTAAGTACGTGTCAGTACGTGTAAGTACGTGTAAGTGTGTGTAATTACGTGTAAGTGTGTGTAAGTGTGTGTAAGTGCGTGTAAGTGCGTGTAAGTGTGAGTAAGTACGTGTAAGTGCATGTAAGTATGTGTAAGTGTGTGGAAGTGCGTGTAAGTGCGTGTAAGTACGTATAAGTGTGTGTATGTTCGTGTAAATGTATGTAGCTGTGTGTAAATGTGTGTAAGGGCATGTAAGTGTGTGTAAGCATGTGTAAGTGCATGTAACTGCATGTAAGTACGTGTAAGTTCATGTAAGTGCTTGTAATTAAGTGTAAGTACTTGTAAGTGTATGTAAGTGTGTGTAAGTGCGTATAAGTGCGTGTAAGTGCATGTAGGTGCGTGTAAGTATGTGTAAGTGTGTGTAAGTATGTGTAAGTATGTGTAAGTGCGTGTAAGTGCATTAAACTATGTGTAAGTGCGTTTAAGTACGTGTAAGTGCGTGTAAGTGTGTATATGTGTGTGTAAGTGTGTGCAAGTGCGTGTAAGTTCGTGTAAATGCGTGTAAGTGCATGTAAGTGCGTGTAAGTACGTGTTAGTTTGTGTAAGTGCATGTAAGTGTGTATAAGTGTGTGTAAGTGCGTGTACGTGCGTGTAAGTACGTGTAATTGTGTGTATGTACGTGATAGTGCGTGTAAGTGCATGTAAGTGCATGTAAGTGCGTGTAAGTATGTGTAAGTTCGTGTAAGTGCGTATAAGTGCGTATAAGTATGTGTAAGTACGTGTAAGTATGTGTAAGTGCGTGTAAGTGTGTGTAAGTAGGTGTTAGTATGTGCAAGTACGTATAAGTGCGGTAAGTGTGTGTAAGTGTGTGTAAGAGCGTATAAGTGCGTGTAAGTGCATATAAGTGTGTGTAAGTATATGTAAGTGCGTGTAAGTGTATGTAAGTACGTGTAAATGTGTGTAAGTGTGTGTATGTACGTGTAAGCCCGTGTAAGTACATGTAACTGCATGTAAGTGTGTGTAAGTTTGTGTAGGTGCATGTAAGTGCGTGTAAGTGCGTGTGAGTGCATGTAAGTACGTGTGAGTGTGTTTAAGTACATATAAGTGCGTGTAAGCGCATGTAAGTATGTGTAAGTGTGTGTAAGTGTGTGTAAGTGCGTGTAAGTATGTGTAAGTGTGTGTAAGTACGTGTAAGTGTGTGTAAGTGCATGTAGGTGTGTGTAGGTGCGTGTAAGTGTGTGTTAGTGCGTGTAAGTATGTGTAAGTACGTGTAAGTGCGTGTAAGTACATGTAAGTGCATAAGTGCGTGTAAGTGCGTATAAGTGCATGTATGTACGTATAACTGCGTGTAAGGGTGTGTAACTACATGTAATCACGTGTAAGTGCGTGTAAGTACGTGTAAGTGCATGTATGTACGTGTAAGTGCCTGTAACTGCGTGTAAGTTTGTGTAAGTCCATGAAAGTGCATGTAAGTGCGTGTAAGTACGTGTAAGTACGCATAAGTGCGTGTAAGTGTGCGTAACCGCGTGTAAGTGCATGTAAGTCCATGTAAGTGCGTGTAAGTGCATGTAAGTATGTGTAAGTGCCTGTAAGTGCGTGTAAGTAAGTGTAAGTATGTGCAAGTGCGTACATGTGTGTGCAAGTACGTGTAAGTGCGTGGAAGTGTGTGCAAGTGCGTGTATGTGTATTTAAGTATGTGGAAAACAGTGTAAATATATGTTGGTGCGTGTAAGTGTGTGTATGTGTGTCTAATTGCGTGTATGTGCATGTAAGTGTGTGTAATAGCGTGTAAGTGCGTGTAATTACATGTGAGTGCATGTAAATGTGTGTAAGTATGTGTAAGTGCGTATAAGTGTGTGTAAGTGTGTAAGTGCGTGTAAGTACGTGTAAGTGCGTGTATGTGCTTGTAAGTACGTGTAACTGCGTTTAATTGTGTGTAACTGTGTGTAATTGCGTATACGTGCGTGTAAGTGCATGTAAGTACGTGTAAGTCAGTTAAAGTGCGTGTAAGTACGTGTAACTGCGTGTTAGTGCGTGTAAGCGCGAGTAAGTGTGAGTAAGTACGTGTAAGTGTGTGTGAGTATGTATTCGTACGTATAAGTGCGTGTAAGTGCGTGTAAATGCGTGTAAGTGTGTGTAACTGCATGTAAGTACGTGTAAGTGTGTGTAAGTGTGTGTAAGTGCGTGTAAGTGTATGTATGTGCATGTAAGTGCGTGTAAGTACATATAACTGTGTTTAAGTGTGTGTAAGTATGTATAAGTACGTGTAAGTGCGTGTACGTACATGTAAGTACTTGTAAGTGCGTGTACGTATGTGTAAGTGTGTGTAAGTGTGTGTAAGTGCGTGTAAGTATGTGTAACTACATGTAAGTGCGTGTAAGTGTGTGTAAGTGTGTGTAAGTGCGTGTAAGTGTATGTAAGTGCATGTAAGTGCGTGTAAGTGTGTATAACTGCGTGTAAGTGTATGTCAGTTTGTATAATTACGTGTAAGTGCATGTACGTGCATGTAAGTGCTTGTAAGTGTGTGTAAGTACGTATAAGTGTGTGTAAGTGTGTGTAACTGTGTATAAGTGCATGTAACTACGTGTAAGTGTGTGTAAGTATGTGTAAGTGCGTGTAAGTACTTGTAAGTGCTTGTAAGTGCATGTAAGTAGTTGTAAGTGCGTGTAAGTACGTGTTAGTGTGCTCACGTGTATGTACATTCGTGTAAGTGCGTGTAAGTGCATGTAAGTGCATGTAAGTGCAATTAAGTGCGTGTGAGTGCGTGTCAGTGCGTGTAAGTGCGTGTAAGTGTGTATAAGTATGTGTAAGTGTATACAAGTGTGTGTAAGTGCGTGTAAGTGCGTGTAAGTGCGTGTAAGTGTGTGTAAGTACGTGTAAGTGTGTGTACGTGCGTGTAAGTGTGTGTAAGTGCGTATAAGTATGTACAAGTGCGTGTAAGTGCATGTATGTGCGTGTAAGTGCATGTAAGTGCATGTAAGTGTGTGTAAGTACGTGTAAGTGCGTGTGAGTGTGTGTAAGTACATGTAAGTGCATGTAGGTGCGTGTAAGTCCGTGTAAGTGTGCATAAGTACGTATAAGTGCGTATAAGTGCGTGAAAGTGTGTGCAAATGCGTGTAAGTATGTATAAGTGCGTATAAGTGTGTTTAATTGCGTGTAAGTACGTGTAAGTGTGTGTAAGTGGGTGTAAGTGCGTGTAAGTGCATGTAAGTACATGTAAGTGCGTGTAAGTACATGTAAGTGCGTGTAAGTGCGTGTAAGTACGTGTAAGTATATGTAAGTGTGTGCAAAATGTGTGTACGTGCGTGTAAGTGCGTGTAAGTGTGTGTAAGTATATGTAAGAGTGTGTAAGTATGTGTAAGTGTATGTAAGTGTGTGTAAGTGCGTGTAAGTGTGTGTACGTTTGTGTAAGTGTATGTATGTGTGTGTAAATATGTGTAAATGCGTGTAAGTGTGTGTAAGCACGTGTAAGTGCGTGTAACTGCAGGTAAGTACGTGTAAGTTCATGTAAGTGCTTGTAAATTTGTTTAAGTGTTTGTAAGTGTATGTAAGTGCATGTAAGTGCATGTAAGTGTGTGTAAGTGCATGTAAGTGCGTGTAAGTATGTGTAAGTGCGTGTAAGTATGTGTAAGTGCGTGTGAATACTTGTAAGTGCATGTAAGTGCATGTAAGTGCATACAAGTGTGTGTAAGTGCGTGTAAGTGCGTGTAAGTGTGTGTAAGTATGTGTAACTGTGTGTAAGTGCGTTTAAGTGTGGGTAAGTGCATATAATGGTGTAAGTGCGTGTTATTGTGTATAAGTACGTATAATTGCATATAAGTGCGTGTAAGGACATGTAAGTACGTGTAAGAGCGTGTACGTACGTGTAACTGCATGTAAGTGCATGTAAGTGTGTGTAAGTGCTTGTAAGTACGTGTAAGTACGTATAACTGTGTGTAAGTGCATGTAAGTGCGTTAAGTGCGTGTAAGTGTGTGTAAGTGCGTGTAATTGCTTGTAAGTGTGTGTAACTGTGTATAAGCGTGTGTAAGTGCGTGTTAGTACGTGTAAGTGCGTATAAGTGCGTGTAAGTGCGTGTAAGTGCGTGTAAGTGCATGTAAGTGCATGTAAGTACGTGTAATTGGCTGCGAGTCTTTGTAAGTGCGTGTAAGTATGTGTAAGTTTGTGTAAGTACGTATAAGTTTGTGTAAGTGCATGTAACTGTGTGTGAATGTAATTAACTATGGGTAAGTGCGTATAATTGCGTGTAAGTGTGTATAAGTGTGTGTAAGTGCGTATAAGTGTATGCAAGTGTGTGTATGTGCGTGTATGTACGTGTAAGTGTGTATAAGTGTGTGTAAGTGTGTGTACGTGCGTATAAGTGCGTGTAAGTACATGTAGGTACATGTAAGTATAAGTAAGTGTGTATAAGTGTGTGTAAGTGCGTGTAAGTGCGTGTAAGTGTGTGTTAGTGCGTATAAGTGTGTGAAAGTGTGTGTAAATGCTTGTAAGTGCATGTCAGTGCGTGTAAGCACGTGTACGTGCGTACAACTGCGTGTGAGTACGTGTAAGTACGTGTAAGTGCATGAAAGTGTGTATAAGTTCGTGTAAGTGCGTGTACATGTATGTAAGTGCGTGTACGTGCGTGTAAGTGTGTGTAAGTTTGTGTAAGTACGTGTAAGTGCATATAAGTGTGTGCAAGTGTGTGTAAGTACGTATAAGTGTGTGTAAGTGCATGTAAGTACATGTAATTGTGTGTAACTGTGTGTAAGTACGTTTAAGTGCGTGTACGTGCATGTAATTGTGTGTAACTGTGTGTAAGTATGTGTAACTGTAGGTAAGCGTGTGTAATTGCGTGTAAGTATGTGTAGGTGCGTGTAAGTGTGTGTAAGTACGTGCAAGTACATGTAAGTGCGTGTAAGTGTGTGTAAGTGCGTGTAAGTGTGTGTGTAAGTGTGTGTAAGAGTGTGTAAGTGTGTTTAAGTGCGTGTAAGTACGTGTGAGTATGTGCAACTACGTGTAAGTTCGTGTATGTGCGTGTAAGTACGTGTAAGTGCGTGTAAGTATGTGTAAGTGTGTATAAGTATGTATAAGTGCGTGTAAGTGCGTGTAAGTGCATCTAAGTGTATGTAAGTGGGTGTAAGTGCGTGTAAGTGCGTGTAAGTGCATGTAACGGCATGCAAGTGCATGGAACAGTGTGTACGTGTGTGTAAGTGCGTGTAAGTGGGTATAAGTACGTGTAAGTGTGTGGAAGTGCGTGTAAGTATGTGTAAGTATGTGTAAGTGCGTGTAACTGCATATAAGTACGTGTAAGTGTTTGTAAATGTGTGTAACTACGTATAAGTGGGTGTAAGTGCATGTAAGTTTGTCTAAGTGCGTGTAAGTGCATGTAAGTGCAATTAACTGCGTGTAAGTACATGTAAGTGCGTGTAAGTACGTGCAATTGCGTATAAGTACGCGTACATGTGTGCAAGTACGTGTAAGTGCGTATAAGTGCGTGTAAGTGCGTGTAAGTATGTGTAAGTGCATGTAAGTGTGTGTAAGTACGTGTAAGTGCGTGTAAGTACATGTAAATGCGTGTACGTAGGTGTAAGTGCGTGCAATTGCGTGTAAGTCTTTCTAAGTGTGTGTAAGTGCGTGTAAGTTCGTGCAACTATGTGTAAGTGTAATTAACAATGCGTGAGTGCGTGTAAGTGCATGTAAGTGCATGTAAGTGCGTGTAAGTGCGTGTAATTATGTGCAAGTGCGTATAAGTGCGTGTAAGTGCGTATAAGTGTATGTATGTGCGTGTAAGTGTGTGTCAGTGCGTGTAAGTGCGTGTAAGTGCGTGTAAGTACGTGTAAGTACATGTAAGTGCGTGTAAGTGTGTGTAAGTGTGTGTAAGTGCGTGTAAGTGTGTGCAAGTGTGTGTAAGTACGTGTAAGTTTGTGTAACTGTGTGTAAGTACGTGTAAGTGCGTGTAAGTGTGTGTAAGTGCGTGTAGGTGCGTGTAAGTCCGTGCAAGTTCTTCTAAGTGCGTGTAAGTGCGTGTAAGTGTATGTAAGTGCGTGTAACTGCATGTAAGTGCGTGTAACTGCGTATACCTGTATGTAAGTGCGTGTAAGTGCGTATACGTGCATGTAAGTGTGTGTAAGTGCGTGTAAGTGTGTGTAAGTGCGTGTAAGTGCGTGTAAGTACGTGTAAGTGCATGTAAGTATGTGTAAATATTTGTAAGTACGTGTAAGTATGTGAAAGTGTGTGTAAGTGCGTGTAAGTTTGTGTTAGTACGTGTAAGTTTGTGTAACTGTATGTAAGTGTGTATAAATACGTGTAAGTGCGTGTAAGTGCGTGTAAGTGCATGTAAGTGTGTATAAGTGCGTATAACTTCATGTAACTGTGTTTAAGTACGTGTAAGTGCGTGTAAGTACGTGTAAGTGCATATAAGTGTGTGTAAGTGCGTGTAAGTACATGTAATTGCGTGTAAGTGTGTGTAAGTGCGCGTTAGTGCGTGTAAGCATGTGTAAGTACGTGTAACTGCGTGTAAGTGGGTGTAAGTGCATTTAAGTTATTGTAAGTGCGTGTAAGTGCAGATTTACGTGTCAGTGCGTGTAAGTGAACGTAAGTGCGTGTAAGTGCATGTAAGTACGTATAAGTGCGTGTAAGTGCATGTAAGTACGTGTAAGTGCGTGTAAGTGCGTGTAAGTGCGTGTAAGTATCTGTAAGTGCATACAAGTGCCTGCAAGTGCATTCAAGTTTGTCTAAGTGCGTGTAAGTGCGTATAAGTACAAGAACACTGTGTAAGTAGGTGTGAGTGCGTGCAAGTACGGGCAAGTGTGTGAAAGTACGTATAAGTGTGTGTAAGTACGTGTAAGTGCGTGTAAGTACGTCTAAGTGTGTGTAAGTGCGTGTAAGTGCTTGTAAGTGCGTGTAATTGTTTGTAAGTGTGTATATGTGTGTGTAAGTCCGTGTAAGTGCGTGTAAGTGCTTGTAAGTGAGTGTAAGTGTGTATAAGTACGTGAAAGTGCATGTAAGTGCATGTAAGTGCGTGTAAGTACGTATAAAAGTGTGTAAGTGCATGTAAGTGTGCGTAGGTGTGTGTAAGTGTGTGTAAGTGTGTAAACGTGCGTGTAAGTGTGTGTAAGTGTGTGCAAGTGCGTGTAAGTGCGAGTAAGTGCGTGTAAGTGCGTATAAGTGTGTATTCGTACGTATGAGTGCATGTGAGTACGTGTAAGTGCGTGTAAGTGCGTGTAAGTATGTGCAAGTGTGTGTAACTGTGTGTAAGTGCGTGTAAGTACTTATAAGTGTGTGTATGTGTGTAATAGTATGTGTAAGTACGTGTACATGCGTGTAAGTGCATGTAAGTACGTGTAAGTGCGTGTAAGTGCGTGTAAGTGCGTGTAACTTTGTGTAACTGCGTGTAAGTGCATGTAAGTACATGTAAGTACGTATAAGTGTGTGTAAGTGCATGTAACCGCGTGTAAGTGCGTTAAAGTGTGTGTAAGTATGTGTAAGTGTGTATAAGTACGTATAAGTGTGTGTAAGTGCGTGTAAGTACGTGTAAGTGCGTGGAACTGCATGTAACTGCGTGTAAGTGAGCATAAGTGGGTGTACGTGCGTAGAAGTAAGTGTAAGTGCCTCTAAGTATGTGTAAGTGCATGTAAGTGTGTATAAGTGCATGTAAGTACCTATAAGTGGGTATAAGTGTGTGTAAGTACGTATAAGTGCGTGTAAGTGCGTATAAGTGTGTGTAAGTACGTGTAAGTACGTGTAAGTCCATGTAAGTGCTTCTAAGTGCGTGTAAGTGCGTGTAAGTGCATGTAAGTGTGTGTAACTGCATGTAAGTGTATACAACTGCGTGTACCTGTATGTAAATGTCTGTAAGTGCGTATAAGTGCGGGTGAGTACGTGTAAGTGCGTGTAAGTGTGTGTAAGTTTGTGTAAGTGCGTGCAAGTGCGTGTAAGTGCATGTAAGTTCGTGTAAGTGTCTGTAAGTGTGTGTTATTATGTGTAAGTGTGTATAAGTATGTGTAAGTGTGTCTAAGTGCGTATAATTTTGTGTAAGTATGTGTAAGTGCAATTAACTGCGTGTTAGTGCATGTAAGTGCGTGTAAGTGCGTGTAAGTACGTATAAGTGCACCTAAGTAGGTGCAAGTGCGTGTAATTGCGTGTAAGTACGTGTAAGTATGTAAAAGTGTGTGCAAGTGCGTGTAAGTGCGTGTAAGTGCGTGTAAGTGTGTGTAAGTACGTGTAAGTGTGTATAAGTGCGTGTAAGTACGTGTAAGTGCGTGTTAGTGTGTGTAAGTGTGTGTAAGTGTGTGTATGTACGTGAAAGTACGTGTAAGTGCATGTAAGCATGTGTAATTGCGTGTAAGTTTGTGTAAGTGCCTGTAAGTGCATGTAAGTCCATGTAAGTGCGTGTAAGTGCATGTAAGTGCATGTAAGTGCGTGTAAGTGTATGTAAGTGTGTGTAAATACGTGTAAGTACGTGTAAGTGCGTGTAAGCACGTGTAAGTGCATGCAACTGCGTGTACGTGCGTGTAAGTGCGTGTAAGTATGCGTAAGTGTGTGTAAGTATATGTTAGTGTGTGTAAGTGCGTGTAAGTGTGTGTAAGTGTGTGTAAGTGCATGTAAGTGTGTATAAGTACGTGTAAGTGTGTGTAAGTACGTGCGAGTACGTATAAGTGCATGTAAGTGTGTGTAAGTACATATAAGTGTGTGTAAGTGTGTGTAAGTGTGTGTAAGTGTATGTAAGTGTGTGTAAGTTTGTGTAAGTGTGTGTAAGTATGGAAAAGTGTGTAAACGTCTGTGGAAGTGCGTGTAAGTGCGTGTAAGTGCGTGTAATTGCATGTAAGTACATGTAAGGACATGTAAGTGCGTGTAAGTGCGTATACGTATGTGTAAGTGCGTATAAGTACGTGATAAGTGTGTGTAAGTGCCTGTAAATACGTATAAGTGTGTATAACAGTGTGTAAGTGCGTGTAAGTACGTGTCAGTACGTATAAGTACATGTAAGTGCGTGTAAGTGCGTGTAAGTACGTGTAAGTGCATGTATGTGTGTATAAGTACGTGTAACTGCGTCTAAGTGCGTGTAACTATGTGTTAGTGTGTGTAAGTACGTGTAAGTACATGTAAGTGCGTATAAGTGTGTGCAAGTGCATGTAAGTACGTGTAAGTGCGTGTAAGTGCATGTAAGTGCGTGTAATTATGTGCAAGTGTTTCTAAGTGTGTGTAAGTACGTGTAAGTGCATGTAAGTGCATGTAAGTTGGTGTACATGTGTATAAGTGTGTGTAAGTGCAATTAACTGCATGTAAGTGCGTATAAGTGCATGTAAGTGTGTACACGTGCGTGTAAGTGTGTGCACATGTGTGTAAGTGTGTGTAAGTACATGTAAGTGTGCGTAAGTGCATGTAAGCGTGTGTAAGTACGTGTAAGTGCGTGTAAGTGCGTGTAAGTACGCATAAGTACGTCTAAGTGTGTGTAAGTGCCTGTAAGTGTGTGTAAGTAAGTGTAAGTACGTGTAAGTGCACGTAAGTACGTGTAAGTGCTGTCAGGAAATTATAAGAAGCTTCGGAACTTGGTGAAGGTAGATGTGAAGGGAACTTGGTTAGACAAAAGCTTTGGTGAAGCTGCAGGGAGCTGACGGGTAGATGACGTCACGAGGATAGTGGAAGATGTAACTTGGTTGGGAAGATTGCATCCTTGAACAAGAGCTGGTTAGGAGAAGGACATGCATGACAGAGGATGAAGTAGGATTGTGGTCATGAGGAGCGTGAGCGACGAGTGACGTTGGCGCAGTCCGACATGGATGGGCGCTGCGAGCGGAAGCGATCTGTGGTGTGGGTGCAGTCCGTTATGGACGAGCGCTGATAGCAATGATGGATACATGCTGAAGAGTGGGCGCAGTGCCACGGGCACGGGCGCGAAACGTAGATGAAGTAGGACGGTGCCGCAGTACCGAGGCGCGGGACAAAAGGCTGCAGCGCTGAGGTGAAGGCAGAAGCGATAACGATGGTAGCAAGGCGTGGACGCATTGCCGATGGGCACAGGCGCAAGAGTAAGAGGAGGGATTTGACTTGTTGGGCAACTAAGAAGATTGGGACTAAGAGGCAAGCAAAGCACCATGTACTGAGAGTGAAGAGTGAGAAGATACACGCATGGTTAGGCGTGGGAGGGAAGAGGAGCAAAGCGATTGAGCTGAAACGATAACTGATTGATAGGCAAGAATTTGAGAAGGCAGTACATCCACATATGTATCTAAGCTAGTGTATCCTGAGCTACTTCCTAGCTAAGCCCGCGCTACGGCGGGCGATGCGTACGATGACGCCGCAGCCGCTTCGCGTTTGCTGCTGTTGGTGCTGTGCCTTGGTGTCGGCGCACAATTCCAACGGCGACATCTTTGAGTTTCGGACTGTATTGGAGACCGAGCCGCTGCTGAGAGGTTCGTCTGCCTGCACAGTTAGCTTTGGTCGTTGTCCGGGCGGGAGAAAGGCCGTTTGGTTTACTGTTTGCAAAGCGTTGGTGCGGTGGAGTCTTCAAGAGCTGAGCTGGTCCTCGACCGGATGTTTTGGTATTTTGGTCTTGAGTGGGTTGTGGGTAGATAGGGGAGACCGAGGGTAGATGAGAGATAAACCTGTGACATTGTGATCTTGTAGATGTTTTCGGACACCCCCCTTTAAGATCACAATGGTGCTGCTGTTGGTGAGGACGGGTTAGTGGAGCAGCCGATGAAATGGTTTTGACGAGTGAAGTGTGATGATGCTTCCCGAATGAAGAGTTCTTGGTGGTACTCATTGTGAGAGAAGCACAGTGTTGTGTGGGAGATAGTGATGCCCAGAGAGTCTTTGGTGTTGCTGGAGGTGGTGGTGAAAAGATGTGGCTCCATGGCGGAGATGCAGACCCTCTGAGGTGAAGCTGGTTGTCCTTACAAAACGGGCGGCTGATGTAAAGAAGAGGAGATGAGTTGAGAGCGCGCACCAGACGAGCCTGTGGTTTATCTTGTTGCTTGGTGAAGAAAGTGGACCGAAGGTGAGCGGGAAGAAGGAGGTACTCCATGTTGTGTGATGAAGGCTCGTCAGCGAATAAAGTGGTTGCTGTTGCATGATGATTGCTGCTCCAGTCAATTGTGGTGAGGGAATGGACCAGTCCAGATGAGAGGTAGTGACTTGTGGTCTGTGACGGCGGGGAACTTGTTTGGTTTGGTGGGACCGCGGAGTTATTTCCAGCAGTGGTTGCAGAAGTGGTGGGACTCAGAGGCTGTGATCCATAGTATAACTTCATAAATGTTTCCACATGTTGAAGACTGAGAGGTTCTTCACTTTGGAGGACTGAGGTGAGGAAGGTGCTGATGCGTTGAGTGCCGTTCTTGCTAGCATGGACTGGATCATGTAAGCTGTTGGCCAATGGGGCAGATGGAGTTGCCAGAGTAGTGATGGAAGAGGGAGGTTGCAGCTCCTCTGCTGCGTGAGTGGAGTTGTCTGGGCTTATTGGCAGGGGTAGCAGTGGCGGGAGCGGAGAGGGAGGAACAGGCCATTTTGCACGTGTCTGATTGGTTGGAAACTGGGCACAAGAAGAGAGGGCAGGATAACCTCGCTGTGCTGCTGGTTGAGGTGGTACTGCTGCCGCTTTGTCCGTTGCAGGTATCCTTGGGAAACAGGAGTTGGAGGAACTGGTGGTGCAGGAGAGTTGAGATGAGGTTGCTTGCACTCCTGGTGGGAGAAGGTCCTCAAGGATGTGAGGAGATGCTGTTGACTTTACAGAGTCAAAAGTGAGCAAGAGACAGGAGGGAGACGCATCAGCCGTATGCGGAAGTAGAGATGTGGTGCCAGGGACTTCAGGGCATGATGGGGGACCTTCATGAGACGTTGCTGGTTTTGAAGGACGATGACAGGTGAGGTAAATTGCTGCGAGGCCTCCACGAATGAGGGAGATCATGATGAGCAGGTATTGTGCAGGGGATGTAGTTGGTGGTGAGTATGAAGAATCATTGATGTATATTGGCGCTTTTGTGTGTGGCACGGTCACTGAACCATGCCCATACACAGTTAAAGGGTGGTGTTGACATAGTGGCTTTGACCAGGAGAAATCTCTTGTGTGCGGGAACCACGTGGTACTGCTCTGGAGGCGGATGCTGGCAAGAACGCGCTTCGGGACGTTGACCTTGACGTCAGTTGGAGGTGTGTTGTGATGGAGAAGAGTACCGACTGCAACAGCTATGAAGCTCTGCCCATGCACAGCTCCTTTGCCTTTGCAGGTGGGAGAGGCGTAGGCGGTTTGGCTGGTGTTTGGGTGGGAAGCGACGGTGCGGCTTGGCTCGGCGGTTCAAGAATCAGAGGTGCAGAAGAGGGCAACGGCGGACTCAGGTTATTTCCCTTTCCTCTGATACCATGTCAGGAAATTGTAAGGAGCTTAGGAAGTTGGTGAAGGTAGATGTAAAGCAAACTTGGTTAGACAGAAGCTTTGGTGAAGCTGCAGGGAGCTGACGGGCAGATGACGTCATGAGGATAGTGGAAGATGTAACTTGGTTGGGAAGATTGCATCCTTAAGCAAGAGCTGGTTAGGAGAAGGACATGCACGACAGAGGATGAAGTAGGATTGTGGTCACGAGGAGCGTGAACGACAAGTGACGTGGGCGCAGTCCGACATGGACGGGCGCTGCGAGCGGAAGCGATCTATGGCGTGGGTGTAGTCCGTTATGGACGGGCGCTGAGAAGCGATGATGGATACATGCTAAAGAGTGGGCACAGTGCCACGGGCACGGGCACAAAACGTAGATGAAGTAGGACGGTGCGGCAGCACCGAGGCATGGGCCGAAAGGCCGCAGCGCTGAGGTGTGGGCAGAAGCGATGATGATGGTAGCAAGGCGTAGACGCAGTGCCGATGGGCACGGGCGCAAGAGTAAGAGGAGGGATTCGGCTTGTTGGGCAACTCAGAAGATTGAGACTAAGAGGCAAGCAAAGCACCATGTGCTGAGAGTGAAGAGTGAGAGGAGACACGCACGGTTAGGTGTGGGAGTGAAGAGGAGCGAAGCAATTATACTAAAACGATAACTGATTGATAGGCAAGAAGTTCAGAAGGCAGTACATCCATGTATGTATCTAAGCTAGTGTATCCTAAGCTACTTCCTAGCTAAGCCCGCGCTACGGCGGGCGATGCGTACGGTGACGCCGCAGCCGCTTCGCGACTGCTGCTGCTGGTGCTATGCCTTGATGTTGGTGCACAATTCCAACGGCGACATCTTTGAGTGTTGGACTGTAGTAGAGACCGAGCCGCTGCTTAGAGCTTCGTCTGCCTGCACCGTTAGCTTTGGTCGTTGTCCGGGCGGGAGACTGGCCGTTTGGTTTACCGTTCGCAAAGCGTTGGTGCGGTGGAGTCTTCGGGACCTGAGCTGGTCCTGGACCGGATAGTTTGGTATTTTGGTCTCGAGTGGGTTGTGGGTAGATGGGGGAGACCGATGATAGATGAGAGAAAAACCCGTGACATTGTGATCTTGTAGATTTTCTCTGACAAGTGCGTGTTTGTGCGTGTAAGTGCATGTAATTGCGCATAAGTGTCTGTAAGTGTAACCGCGTGTTAGTGCATGTGAGTATTTGTAAGTGTGTGTAAGTGCGTGTAAGTACAGTGAGCTGCGTGTAAGTGTGTGTAAGTATGTGTAAGTGCGTGTAAATGTGTAAAAGTGCATGTAAGTATGTACAAGTAAGTGTACGTGCATGTAAGTGTGTGTAAGTGCGTGTAAGTGCGTGTAAGTACATAGAGGTGCATGTATGTGCGTGTAAGTGCATGTAAGTGCGTGTAAGTGTGTGTAAGTACGTGTAAGTATGTGTAAGTGCATGTATGCACGTATAAGTGCGTATGAGTACATGCAAGTGCGTGTTAGTATGTGTAAGTACGTGTAAGTGCGTGTACGTGCGTATAAATGCATATAAGTGCATGTAAGTATGTGTAAGTGTATGTAAGTGCATGTTAGTGTGTGTAAGTACGTGTAAGTGCGTGCAAGTGCATCTAAGTACGTGTAAGTGTGTGTAAGTATGTATAAGTGCGTGTAAGTCCTTGTAAGTGCAAGTAAGCATGTGTTAGTGCATGTAAGTGCGTGTAACAATGTGTAAGTGCGTGTAACTGCGTGTAAGTACGTGTAAGGGCGTGTAAGTGCGTGTAAGAGTGTGTAAGTACGTGTACGTGCGTCTAAGTGCGTGTAAGTGCGTGTAAATGCGTGTAAGTGCGTGTTAGTGCATGTAAGTGTTTGTAAGTACGTGTAAGTGTGTGTAAGGTCGTGTAAGTGCGTGTAAGTGCAATTAACTGCGTGTAAGTACGTGTAAGTATGAGTAAGTACGTGTAAGTGCGTGTAAGTGTGTGCAAGTGCGTGTAAGTGCGTGTCACTATGTGTAAGTGCGTGCAAATGTGTGTAAGTATGTGTTAGTGTGTGAACGTACGTGTAAGTGCATGTAAGTGCGTGTAAATGCATGTAAGTGCATATAAGTGCGTGTAAGTACGTGTAAGTGTATGTAAGTGTGTGTAAGTGCATGTAAGTGTGTGTGTAAGTGCGTGTAAGTGTGTGTGTAACTGCGTGTAAGTGCGTGTAAGTATGGATAAGTGCGTGTAATTATGTGTAAGTGCGTGTAAGTGTGTGTAAGTGCATGTAATTGCGTGAAAGTGCGTAAAAGTACATGTATATGCATGTAAGTGCGTGTAATTGCATATAAGTGTGTGTAACTGTGTGTAAGTGCATGTAAGTGTGTGTAAGTCCCTGTAAGTGCATGTACGTTCGTGTAACTATGTGTAAGTGTGTGTTAGTACGTGTAAGTGCTTGTAAGTACGTGGAAGTGTGTGTAAGTGCATGTTAGTTCGTGTAACTGCATGTAAGTGTGTGTACCTGCTTGTAAGTTTGTGTAAGTGTGTGTAAGTGTATGTATGTGTGTGTAAGGGTGTGTAAGTGTGTGTTAGTGCGTGTAAGTGCATGTAAGTGCATGTAACTGCTTGTAAGTATGTATAAGTGCATGCAAATGCATGTAATTGCGTGTAAGTGTTTGTAAATGTGTGTGAGTACGTGTAAGTACGTTTAAGTGCGTGTAAGCTTGTGTAAGTGCGTGTAAGTGTGTGTAAGTATAATTAACAGCTTGCTAGTACGTGTAAGTGCATGGAAGTGCGTGTAAGTGTATGTAAGTGCATGTAAGTGTGTGCAAGTACATACAAGTGTGTGGAAGTGTGTGTATGTGTGTGTAAGTGCGTGTAAGTGTGTGTAAGTTTGTGTAAGTGCATGTAAGTGCATCTAAGTGTGCGTAGGTATGTGTAGGTGCATGTAAGTGCATGTAAGTGCGTATAAGTGTGTGTAACTGCGTGTAACTATGTGTAACTGCGCGTAAGTATGTGTAAGTGCGTCTAAGTGCATGTAAGTACATGTAAGTACGTGTAAGGGCGTGTAAGTACGTGTAAGTGCGTGTAAGTGCCTCTAAGTACGTGTAAGTGCTTGTAAGTGTTTTTGAGTGCGTGTAAGTACATGTAAGTACGTGTAAGTAAGTGTAACTGCAATGAACTGTGTGTAGGTACGTGTAAGTGCATGTAAGTACGTGTAAGAGGGTGTAAGTGTGTACAAGTGCATGTAAGTGCGTGTAAGTGCGTGTAAGTGCATGTAAATGCGTGTAAGTGTGTGTAAGTGCGTGTAAGTGCGTGTAAGTGCGTATAAGTGCATGTAAGTGCATGTAAGTGCATGTAAGTACGTGTAAGTGCGTATAATTGCGTGTAAATGCGTGTAAGTATGTGTAAGTGCATGTAAGTATGTGTAAGTGTTGGAAGTGCGTCTACGTACGTGTAAGTACATGTAAGTGCGTGTAAGTTTGTGAAAGTGCGTGTAAGTGCAATTAACATCGTCTAAGTGCGTATAAGAGCCTGTAAGTGTGTGCAAGTACGTGCAAGTGCGTGTAAGTGTGTGTAAGTGTGTGTAAATGCGTGTAAGTATGTGTAAGTGCGTATAAGTGCATGTAAGTGCGTGTTAGTGCGTGTAAGTGCGTGTAAGTGTGTAAGTACGTATAAGTGTGTGTAAGTACATGTAGGTATGTGTAAGTGCGTGTAAGTACATGTAAGTGCGTGGTAGTGCGTGTAAGTGCGTATAAGTGCGTATAAGTGCATGTAAGTGCGTGTAATTGTGTGTAAGAGCATGTAAGTACGTGTAAGTGTGTGTAAGTGCGTATAGGTGCGTGTAAGTACGTGTAAGTGTGTATAAGTGCGTGTAAGTACGTGTAAGTGCGTGTAAGTGTGTGTAAGTGTATGTGTAGGTGTATATAAGTAAGTGCGCATTATTGTGTGTAGGTGGGTCTAAGTGCATGTAAGTGCGTGTAAGTACGTGTAAGTGCGTGTATGTGCATGTAAGTGCTTGTAAGTGCGTATAACAGTGTGTAAGTGTGTGTAAGTGCATGTAAACACGTGTAAGTACGTGTAAGTGTGTGTAAGTGCATATACGTGCTTGTAAGTGGGTATAAGTATGTGTTAGTACATATAAGTGTGTGTAACTTCGTGTAAGTGCGTCTAACTGTGTGTAAGTACGTGTAAGTGCGTGTAAGTACGTGTAAGTACATGTAAGTGAGTGTAAGTGCGTGTTAGTGCATGTAAGTATTTGTAAGTGTGTGTGTGTGTAAGTTCGTGTAAGTGCGTCTAAGTGCGTGTAAGTACATGTAAGTGCGTGTAAGTGTATGTATGTATGTGTAAGTGCGTGCAAGTGGGTGCAAGTGGGTGGAAGTGCGTGTAAGTGTGTGTAAGTGCGCATAAATGTGTGTAAGTGCGTATAAGTGCGTGTAAGTGTGTGTAAGTGTGCGTAAGTACGTGTAAGTGTGTGTAAGTGCGTGTAAGTACTTGTAAGTGCGTGTAAGTACATGTAAGTGGGTATAAGTGCGTGTAACCGTGTATAACTACGTGTAACTGCGTGTAAGTGTGTGTACGTGCGTGTAAGTATGTGTAATTGTGTATAAGTACGTGTAAGTCTGTATAAGTACGTGTAAGTGGATGTAAGTATGTGTAATTGCATGTAAGTGCGTGTAAGTGCGTGTAAGTGCGTGTAAGTGTGTGTAAGCTTGTGAAAGTATGTGTAAGTGTGTGTAAGTGCGTGTATGTACGTGTAAGTGCGTGTAAGTGCGTATAAGTGCGTTTAAGTGCGTGTAAGTGCGTGTAAGTGCGTGACAGTGCATGTAAGTACGTGTAAGTGCGCGTAACTGTATGTAAGTACGTGCAAGTGCATGTAAGTGTGTGTACATGCGTGTAAGTGCGTGTAAGTGCTTGTAAGTATGTGTAAGTATGTGTTAGTGCGTGTAAGTATGTGTAACTGTGTGGAAGTGTGTGTTACTACGTGTAAGTGCGTGTAATTGCGTGTAAGTGCATGTAAGTGCTTGTAAGTGCGTGCAAGGGCATGTAAGTACGTGTAAGTGTGTGTAACTACATGTTAGTGCATGTAAGTATTTGTAAGTGTGTATAAGTGTGTGTAAGTTCGTGTAAGTGCGTGTTAGTGCAATTAACTGCGTGTAAGTATGTGTAAGTATGTGTAAGTGCATGTAAGTGTGTATAAGTGCGTTTAAGTGTATGCAAGTACGTGTAAGTGCGTGTAAGTGCGTGTAAGTACGTATAAGTGCGTGTAAGTGCGTGTAAGTGCATGTAAGTGTGTGTAAGTGCGTGTAAGTGCATGTAAGTACGTATAAGTGCATGTAAGTACGTTTAAGTGCATGTAACTGTGTGCAAGTATGTGTTAGTACGTGTAAGTTTGTTTAAGTGTATGCAAGTACGTGTAAGTACGTGTAAGTGTGTGTAAGTACGTGTAAGTACGTGTAAGTGCGTATAAGTGCGTATCAGTGCGTGTAAGTGTATGAAAGTGCATGAAATTGCGTGTACGTGCATGTAAGTGCATGTAAGCACGTGTTAGTGTGTGTAATTGTGTTTAAGTGTGTGTAAGTGTGTCTAAGTACATGTAAGCTCGTGTAAGTGTGTCTAACTGTATGTAACTGCGTGTAAGTGTGTGTACGTCTGAGTAAGTACGTGTAGGTACATTTAAGTACGTGTAAGTGCGTGTAAGTGTGTGTAAGTACGTGTAAGTGCGTGTAAGTGCATGTAGGTGTGTGTGTCAGTTTGTGTAAGTGTGTGTAACTGCGTGTAAGTGCGTGTAAGTGTGGATAAGTACGTGTAAGTGCATCTAAGTGCCTGTAAGTGTATGTAAGTGCCTCAGATTGTGTGTAAGTGCGTGAAAATACATATAAGTGCATGTAAGTACGTGTAAGTGTGTGTAAGTTTGTATAAGTGCGTGCAAGTGCGTGAAAGTGTCTCTAAGTGCCTGTAAGTACGTGCAAGTGCGTGTAAGTACATGTAAGTGCGTGTAAGTACGTGTTCGTGTGTGTAAGTGCGTGTAAGTGCATGTAAGTGCGTAGAAGTGCGTGAAAGTGTGTGTAAGTATGTGTAAGTATGTGTAGGTGTGTGTAAGTACATGTAAGTGCGTGTAAGTGTATATAAGTGTGTATATGTATGTGTAAGTGTGTGCAAGTGCGTGTAAGTACGTGTAAGTGTGTGTAAGTGCGTGTAAGTACGTGTAAGTGCGTGTAAGTGTATGTAAGTGCATGTAAGTGGGTGTAAGTGCATGTAGGTGTGTGTATAAGTGCATGTAAGTGTGTGTAACTGCGTGTAAGTGTGTGTAAGTACGCGTAAGTACGTGTAACTGCGTGTAAGTACCTGTAAGTGTGTGTAAGTGCCTGTAATTGTGTGTAAGTGCATGAAAGTACATATAAGTGCATTTAAGTACGTGTAAGTGCGTGTAAGTGTGTGTAAGTGTGTCCAAGTACGTGTAAGTGTGTGTAAGTGTCTGTAAGTACGTGTAAGTGCCTGTAACTACATGTAAGTGTGTGTAAGTGCGTCTATGTGTGTGTAAGTGAGTGTAAGTATATGTAAGTGCTTGCAAGTATGTGTAAGTCTGTGTAAGTGCGTGTATGTGCGTGTAAGTGCGTGTAACTCTGTGCAAGTGAGTCTTTGTATGTGTAAGTGCATGTAAGTGCATGTAAGTGCGTGTAAGTACGTGTGAGTGCGTGTAAGGACGTGTAAGTACGTGTAAGCATGTGTAATTGCGTGTAAGTGTTTGTAAGTGCGTTTGAGTGCGTGTAAGTTCGTGTAAGTTTGTGTAAGTGCGTGTAAGTATGTGTAAGTGTAATTAACTGTGTGCAAGTGTGTGTAAGTGCACATAACTGCGTGTAAGTGCGTGTAAGTGTGTGCAAGTGCGTGCAAGTGCATTGAAGTGTGTGTAAGTGTGTGTAAGTGCGTGTAAGTGTGTGTAAGTGCGTGTAAGTGTGTGTAAGTGCGTGCAAGTTTGCGTAAGTATGTGGAAGTGCATGTAAGTTCTTGTAAGTGCTTGTAAGTGCGTGTAATTGCGTGTAAGTGTATATAAGTGTGTGTAAGTGCGTGTAAGTGTGTGTACGTGTGTGCAAGTGCTTGTAAGTTCTTGTAAGTGCGTATAAGTGCGTATAAGTGCGTGTAAGTACGTGTGAGTGTGTGTAAGTATGTGTATGTGTGTACTAGTGCATGTGAAGTGCGTGTAAGTTTGTGTAAGTGTATGTTATTGCATATAAGTACGTTTATGTGCGTGTAAGTGTGTGTTCATTTGTGTAAGTGTGTGTATGTGCGTGTAAGTGAGTATAAGTGCGTATAAGTACATGTAAGTGCGTGTAAGTGAATGTAAGTGTGTGTAAGTGCGTGTTACTGCGTGAAAGTACGTGTAAGTGCGTATAAGTACGTATAACTGCGTGTGATTGCATGTAACTGCGTGTAAGTGCGCATAGGTGTGTGTAAGTACGTGTAAGTGTGTATAAGTGCATATAAGTGCGTGTAAGTGCATGTAAGTGCGTGTAGGATCTTGTAAGTGCGTGTAAGTGCATGTAAGTACGTATAGGTACATGTAATTGTGTATAACTGCATGTAAGTATGTGCAAGTGTGTGTAAGTATGTATAAGTGCGTGTAAGTTCGTGTATATGTGTGTAAGTACGTGTAGGTGTGTATAAGTGCGTGTAAGTGCATGTTAGTATGTGTAAGTGCATGTAAGTGTTTGTAAGTGCGTGTAAGTACGTGTAAGTACGTGTAAGTGCGTGTAAGTTCGTGTAAGTATGTGTAAGTGTGTATGAATGCGTGTAATAACGTGTAAGTGCGTGAAAGTGTGTGTAAGTGCTTCTCAGTGCGTATAAGTACGTGTAAGTGTGTGTAAGTGCATGTTAGTGCGTGGAAGTGCGTGTAACTATGTATAAGTGTGTGTAAGTGCGTGTGCATGCGTGTAAGTGCTTGTAAGTGCGTGTAAGGATGTGTTAGTGCGTGTAAGTGTGTGTAACTGCGTAGAAGTATGTGTAACTGCGTGTAAGTGCGTGTAAGTGTGTATAAGTGCGTGTAAGTGCGTGTAAGTACGTGTAAGTGCGTGTAACTGCGTGTTAGTGCATGTACTTGTTTGTAAGTGTGTGTAATTGTGTGTAAGTTCGTGCAAGTGCATGTAAGTGCAATTAACTGCGTGTAAGTGTGTGTAAGTACGTGTAAGTACCTGTAAGTGTGTATAAGAGCATGTAAGTATGTGCAAGTACGTGTAAGTGTGTGTAAGTGCATGTAAGTGCGTGTAAGTGCGTGTAAGTACGTGTAGGTGCGTGTAAGTGCGTGTAAGTGCATGTAAGTATGTGTAAGTGTGCGTAAGTGCGTGTAAGTACGTGTAAGTGCATGTATGTACGTATACGTGCGTGTAAGTGCGTGCAAGTGCGTGTTGTTATACGTCAGTGCGTGTACATGCGCGTAAGTGTGTGTAAACATGTGTAAGTGTGTGTAAGTGTGTGTAAGTGCGTGTAAGTGCATGTAAGTGCGTATAAGTGCGTGTAAGTGTGTGTAAGTACATGTAAGTGTGTGTAGGTGTGTATAGGTCTGTGCAAGTGCGCGTAAGTGTGTGTAAGTGTGTGTAAGTGTGTGTAAGTGCGTGTAAGTGCGTGTAAGTGCGTGTAAGTGTGTGTAACTGTATCTAAGTGCATGTAAGTGCGTGTAAGTGCACGTAAGTACATGTAAGCGCATGTAAGTACGTGTAAGTGCGTGTAAGTGCATGTAAGTATATGTAAGTGCGTGTAAGTGTGTGTAAGTGCATGTAAGTGCGTGTAAGTACATGTAGGTGTGTGTGTGAGTGCGTTTAATGGTGTGTAACTGCATGTAAGTGCGTCTAAATACGGGTAAGTACATGAAAGTGCATGTAGTATGTGTAAGTGTGTGTATGTGCCTATAATTGCGTGTAAGTACGTGAAAGTACATATAAGTACGTGTAAGTGCGTGTAAGTGCGTGTAAGTGTGTGTAAGTGCGTGTAAGTGCGTGTAAGTATGTGTAAGTGCGTGTAAGTACGTTTAAGGGCGTGTAACTGTATCTAAGTATGTTTAAGTGCGTGTAAGTGCATGAAAGTGTACGTAAGTATGTGTAAGTGCATGTAAGTGCTTGTAAGTATGTGTAAGTCCGTTTAAGTGCTTGTAAGTGCGTTAAGTGTGTGTAACAGTGTGTAAGTGTGTGTAACTGTGTGTAAGTGTGTGTAAGTGAATGTAAGTTCGTGTAAGTGCGTGAAAGTACGTGTAATTGCGTGTAAGTAAGTGTAAGTACGTGTAAGTGCGTGTAATTGCATGTAAGTGTTTGTAAGTGCGTGTAAGTACGTGTAAGTACGTTTAAGTGCATGTGAGTTCGTGTAAGTGCGTGTAAGTACATGTAAGTGCAATTAACAATGTGTAAGTGCGTGTAAGTGCATGTACATGTGTGAGAGTTTGTTTAAGTGTGTGTAAGTGTGTGCAAGTGCGTGCAAGTGTGTGGAAGTATGTGTAAGTGTGTGTAAGTGCGTGTAAGTGTATGTAAGTGCGGGTAAGTGCGTGTAAGTACGTGTAAGTGTGCGTAAGCACATGAAAGTTTGTGTAAGTACGTGTAAGTTCTTGCAAGTGCTTGTAAAAGCGTATAATTGCGTGTAAGTGCATAGAAGCGAGTGTAAGTGCGTGTAAGTGTGTGTACGTGCGTGCAAGTGCTTGTAATTGCGTGTAAGTGTGTGTAAGTACGTGTAAGTGCGTAGTAGTACGTGTGAAGTGCGTGTAAGTGCGTGCAACCACGTGTAAGTGTATGCTACTGCATATAAGTGGGTGTAAGTGCGTGTAAGTGTGTGTAAGTGTGTATAAGTATGTCTAAGTGCGTGTAAGTGCGTATAAGTGCGTATTAGTACGTGTAAGTACGTGTAAGTGCGTGTAAGTGCGTGTAACTACGTGTAACTGCGTGAAAGTATGTGCAAGTATGTGTAAGTGTGTATACGTGTGTATGAGTGCATGTAACCGCATGTAAGTGCATATAAGTGTGTGTAAGTACTTGTAAGTGTGTATAAATACATGTAAGTGCATGTAAGTGCGTGTAAGTGCTTGTAAGTGTGTGTAAGTGCATGTAAGTACGTATAAGTACATGTAACTGTGTGTAACTGCATGTAAGTCTGTGTAAGTGCATATAAGTGCGTGTAAGTACGTGTAACTATGTGTAAGTGTGTGTAAGTGCGTGTAAGTGTGTGTAAGTACGTGTAAGTGCGTGTAAGTATGTGTAAGTGCATGTAAGTGTTTGTAAGTGCGTGTAAGTACGTGTAAGTGTGTATAAGTGCGTGTAAGTTTGTGTAAGTACGTGTAAGTGTGTGTAAGTGCGTGTGGATGCGTGTAAGAGCGTATAAGTACGTGTAAATGTGTGCAAGTGCGTGTAAGTGTATGTAAGTGCGTGCAAGTGCATGTAAGTGCGTGTAAGTGCGTGTAAGTGCGTGTACGTGCGTGTAAGTGTGTCTAAGTGCGTGTAAGTACATGTAAGTACGTATATGTACATGTAAGTGCATGTAAGTGCGTGTAAGTGCATGTAAGTACGTGTAAGTGCGTGTAAGTACGTGTAAGTGGATACAAGTGCGTGTAAGTACATATAAGTGCGTATAAGTGCGTGTAAGTACGTGTAAGTGCGTGTAAGTGCATGTAAGTACGTATAAGTGCATGTAAATATTTGTTAGTACGTGTAAGTACGTGTGAGTGCGTGTAAGTTCATGTAAGTGCGTGTAAGTGCGTGTAAGTGCAATTGACTGCGTGTAAGTACGTGTAAGTACATGTAAGTACGTGTAAGTGAGTGCAAGTGCGTGTACGTGCGTATACGTGCGTGTAAGTGCGTGTAAGTGCGTATAAGAATGTGTAAGTACGTATAAGTATGTGTAAGTGCGTGTAAGTGCGCGTAACTGTGTGTAAGTGCGTATAAGTGCATGTAAGTGCGGGTAAGTGCATGTAAGTTTGTGTAAGTGCTTGTAAGTTCGTGTAAGTATGTGTTAGTGCATGTAAGTGCGTGTAACTGCGTGTAACTGTGTATAAGTGCGTGTAAGTGCGTGTAAGTGCGTGTAAGTACGTGTTAGTGCATGTAAGTATTTGTAAGTGTGTGTAAGTGTGTGTAAGTTCATGTAAGTGCGTGTAAGTGCAATTAACTGCGTGTAAGTGTGTGTAAGTACGTGTAAGTGCATGTAAGTGTGTATAAGTATGTATAAGTGTGTGCAAGTACGTATAAGTGATGTGAGTGCTTGTATGTGTGTGTAAGTGCGTGTAAGTACGTGTAAGTGCGTGTAAGTGCGTGTAAGTGCATGTAAGTGAGTGTGAGTGTGTGTACATGCGTGTAAGTGCGTTGAAGTACATGTAAGTACGTATAAGTGCGTCTAAGTACGTGCAAGTACGTGTTAGTACGTGTAAGTGCGTGTACGTGCGTGTGAATACTTGTAAGTACGTGTAAGTGTGTGTAAGTGCGTGTAAGTACGTGTAAGTGCGTGTACATGCGTGTAAGTGCATTTAAGTGCGTGTAAGTGCATGTAGGTGTGTGTGTAAGTGCATTTAAGTGTGTGTAACTGCGTGTAAGTGCGGGTAAGCATGGGTAAGTACGTGTAAGTGCGTGTAAGTGCCTATAAGTGCGTGTAAGTGCCTGTAATTGGGTGTAAGTGCATGAAAGTACATACAAGTGCATGTAAGTACGTGTAAGTACGTGTAAGTGTTTGTGAGTGCGTGTAAGTGTGTGTAAGTGTGTGTAAGTTGTCACGCAATATCCTGCCGCAGCTCAGCAGATGAAGTAACCGGCCGAATAGGGAGCAAGGAGGCAGAGGGTCCGCGCATGGTACGCTGGCTCCCGCGGATGCGGTTGAGCGAGGGGTAAGCACGGATCCAGGGGGAAGCAAGATTCAGGGCACCGGTTCTCAGACAAAGAATTTGTGGTCAGGCGGGAAGCAGTGAAGGGGAGGGCCGATGTGCAAAGGAAACAGGGAAAAGCCAAAGCAAGATCCGCGGCCATCGACGAAGCGCAGGCAGGACAGTGGAGGAACCGAGCAATCAGAGGAGGAACGACCAATCAGCACAAGTAACCTAGCATCAATTATGGAGGGGTCTCGGGAGACGCAGCGCGGAAGACGAAGATTAAAGGAAGAACACGAAGAACCGCGTGTACAAGCCGTGGATGAAGAAAGTGACCAGTAGAATAGACAGTGTGTGGGACGAGACCCGCGGTGCGTAGCCGTGCCGCGTGGAGTCCGAATAGAAGGAAGTATGAGGATGTGAGAGGGATGAGACCGTCGGCGCGTAGACACGCCGCACGGAGTCCCGAGTAGAAAAGGGGCCTCATTAGCAGCAGGAGAAGTGCAACTCAGACTTGCTTGCCTTCCAAAGTATACCATGTACCCCGCAATCAGCCTATCAAGAGTCATTGACCTACTCTCACTCCTGTGCTCCGCCCATTGCCTTCTTGCCCTGAGTTACTCTCGGAGTCTGGGCTACGGACTATGGGAGTAGGTGCGTGAAGAACCAAAAGCCCGAGGGAAGTGGGCTGCCGGTTGTGCCCCTTACTTGCACACGTCCGCAGAACGGGGTTCCGCGGAAAGGAGTCGGACGCCACGAGGTGGTGGACTCCCGTGTGGGAAGAAGTGGACCGCGGAGCCTCACTCATCGGTGAGGTGACTGCGCAAAAGTCTAGAACTGTGGTCCGCAGAATAACTGATAAGTCTAGGAGTTTCCATTGTGGGTTGCCGTATTCCAGTGGGTCGCGGAGTGCCACTTCTCATAAGGTGCATGCGTGGTAGTCCCAAACTCGTGGTCCGCGGAATAGTCACTAGCTTGGGTGCGACAACCGCGTCTTGCTGATTGGTTGTGATAAAATTGTACTAGTGAAGTGAGTAATCCGCGGGGATCCGCTGAGCATTGCCGTCCGCGGAAAAATCAGGTACGCGGCAAAATTGGGGGTATCAGTGTTTATGGTGCGGTGAGCGTGGACCGAGCACGCGACCTTCAGATCAGTCGTTCATGTCGGCGGCCAGCTTTGTGCATCAGGACACCATGCGACGGCAGCAGCAATCATCAGCGCGGTGCTTCCTGCCACGATGGGCCTCGACCTGCGCGGGAAGCTGGGATTCCTCACCTGTGTTGTCCCGCGCACCTGTCAGCTCCTCACCAGGCTCCGATCCGCTCACCCAGCACCGACGAGTGACCGAGTGGTTGGAGCAGCTACATTGGCGCCGCATTATGGATGCGCTGGCCGAACACGTGGAGGTGGAGAGTATCCATAGTTCCGACAGCCATGGGTCGGCCCAGCATCAACAGGGCCAGGGGGGCCAGCCAAATGTGTCACTTGGGGCGCAGTGGTTCTCCGATGCACCACCTTCCCTGCAGGAATCCTCCGGTGGTGGAGAGCTCGAGGTCTACCGCGGACTGGTGTATCGGCGTCAGGGCGGACAGCAGCACCAGGTCCCTGGCGGAACAGAGGCGCATCACCTGCCCCCGCCGGCACACCCGCAACCCTTACCGCTGAGCCTCGAGGATTCAGGGATCCCCGAGGTACCAGCACCAGAAAAGCAGTGAATGTCAGTGCAGCAGCAGAGGATGGGACTCCTAAACACTACCCTTGGGATGCCTCAGGACACAAACCCGCCGCAGCAGCCAGCCGAGGCATCCACGGGCATCCCGGCAACGGAACCACCTGTGCCCGCGTTACAGCAGCAGATGGCCGTACCCGCACAACCTACTGGAGGCATACGGATGGGGATGCCGATGTCCGTGCAGGCATCGGGAGTTGCGCAACCACCAGTGAAGCAACTTCTCATGAGCCGGACTCTCCTGACCATGGGAACAACCGTGGCGGAAGCGACCGCGCAAGCCCAAGCAATCAGAGTGGCCCAGCCACCGAGTTATCAGCAGCAGCAGTACACGGGGGGTGGGCAGGCGAACATGACACACCAGCCCCCGCATCACAGCCAAACCTGATCACCCTGCCAAATGGGGCAGCCCCGCAGCCACCTGCGCCAAGTACGTCACCACAGCAGCCAGCGCATATGCCACCGCAGCTCACGATGCAAGTGGGGATGATGGCCGGGCCCTCCGCAGTCCCGTAGCCACCACAGCAGGTGCCTCAGCCCGGCTGCGAAGTCAACTACCAAGGGAATACGGTCCAGCCTCTGCTTACCGGGACCCAACCAACGAATCAGCAGCAGCAAGTGACTGGAGGTGGAACACTGCTGACAGCTACAACGCGACCCCCTGCGGCCGTGCCAGCCCTATGGACGACCCAGACACAGCAGTAGATGGGTCCGATGCCGTTGGGAATAGCTCCGCAGACGATCACGCCCAACATGACACCGCAGCCACACATGCCCACCTACCAACAGCTCCACTACCAACAGCCAATGGGAACAATGCCAGTTGGGGCACCTCCCCAGGTCTCACCGCCAATACCACAACAAACTGCACAAAGCCATTTGTACCTGCCCCCACAGCAGTTGCAAGGGAATCCGCCCCCGACCACCAGCACTGGAGCTACAACTCCTCTCCACACCGCGGCTACGATCCCACCCGCTCCGATGTACTGGATATCGCAGACAGCGGTGCCACCGGTGCAGGGAACCCAGATGCTGCCACCTGGGACGGCATTCTTCTCCACACCCTATACCGCCTCCACAACCACTCCCCCTTCCTGGTACATGCCTCTCCCTCCCACGCAAGCAAGTCTTCCCATGCCCGCGAGGCAGCTCCAAATGCCAATCCATGCAAGTGGATACTCCACAGCTCCACCTGCAGCCATCCCTCCACCATACGTTGCGACTGCATTGACGACTAATCGCAGCACCGTCCCGCAGCTGCAATACATCCGTTCTGAGCCTGCCAGCATTCCCCGGCTTGACTCTTTCAGAGGTGCCCCGGAGGAAGATCCCTGGGTCTGGCTCAAACAAATGACCCTCTATGCTAGTATCGGCCGGATTCTGCCCGACCTCTGCCTCGCCACCGCGGAACTCCACCTTCAGGGAGCAGCAGCGGATTGGTACAATGCGCGGGCACCTTTTCCATCTTTCGAGGACTTTGGCAACGCCCTCATAGAACGCTTCAAACATCTAACAAAGGAAGAGGCGCTACGGAAGATTGAGAAAGAGGTCATGTGCAAGGACGACGACATCCGCCGATTCTTAGACCAGTTCCTGACATGGGCCTCAGTGGCCAAGAGTCCACAGGGGGAAGGACTGCCGCTGTGGGTTCTATTGCATAACCTCATCCGCGCCCTTCCGGATGAGATCAGCAGTCTCATGATCGCTGACCGCTACCCATCCTTGCAAGATGCGGTGCGGGACGCCACGGATATCTTCACCAGGCAACGGTCAACCCGACAATACCAGGGCGCTGATAGCCACGCATCCTCATCCTCACCCGCCCCACCTCCGCAGCAGCAGAAACCAAAAGCATGTTATACGTGTCAAAGCCTGGAACACATCGCGCGGGACTGCCCTCGTAAGAGACAAGCAGCTCCGCGCCCTGAACTAGCTTCCCAGGATCCTATGGTCCAGCAGTGGCAGCAGTACTACAACCAGGCGTGGCCCGGTCGACAGCAGCAGCATTGGCCACAACAACAGCAATAGCTACAGCCACTGAACCTGCCGCCCATGGGACAAGACAAGGCGGCTCAGGGAGCGGGTTAGGGTCTCCTGCCAAACCCGCAGCAAAATCCCGCGGCCGGCGCCCGCAACGTGAAACTAGGCTTGCCCATGGCAGAGGACGAGACCACCGAGGTGGCACCAACACCTTAGAAAACGGAGCTCATCACACGTGCCCATCGAGTCAAGCTCCGTGGGTGGGATCTGCAGGAGGCTGCGCAGCTGCAGGACGATCTGCGTCGACGAGCGGAAGCCGCCGAGACCCGGTTGCAAGAGGCCATCATGGTCCGCTCCATGCGACCCCAAGAGAAGCGCCGCCAACCTGATCCCAAGCCTGCGGTAGCGGTCGCGAACAACTCACCTGCATCTCAGCCTATTCCCACCCCTACAGCGGATTGCGTTGATCCGGTCCACAAACTCTTCACCACCCCCATTGCCTCTGTCAATTTCTTTGACTTCCTCCGCCTTCATCTTGAACTAGATCCGCGGCTCCGAGAAGAATTCACTAATGCCAATCATCGCCTCCAGACCGTGGGTATCTCTCTTGCCTGTAGCACTCTGCCCCATGGCACTCAGAATACACGACGCGCTGTGGCAGAGATGCCACATGTATTAACTACAAAAGAAGAATGGGGGTGGGCATCCCAACCTCTGGAAGCACCCCGTCGCGACGACCGCCATTACGAGGTGGCCTGTTGTGTGGTCTGGATCTGTGGCCGCAAGTTCTTGGCCATCATTGACACCTGGGCGAACCAAACTACTGTGGCCTTCCGCGTCCTCCGTCTCATTGGATGGACAGACCGCGTCATCTAAAAAAGGTGGCTGTTCAGTAACTCCGCGGGAGGGCTCGATTACGGGGATGGTGAAGTACGAGGCTTGCCCCTGCAGGTGGGCACTCTGCATGAACCAGTGGATGTCCAAGTGACCCAGGCGCGGACCTATGATGTGCTCCTGGGCATGTACTATCTCCTTCCGCAAAGCGGCAACCTTCTGTTTTCCCTAGGTGTCATGCAGCTTACATCCGCCACGGGCACAATAAACTACGCCCTCATCATCGTGGGTGATCGTGTCGTAGTACCAGTGACCGAGGCCCCAATCTTCTCACTCTCTGATGAGGCACTGGAAGATCCCACCGCACGATCCCTGAGCAACCGGACGCCGGTGGATGATGTTTTGGATACGGAACAGCTCCATGTCGAAGAGTGGCATGAACTTTCCGCGGAACACGCAGAAGCAGGGGTGCGTGCCAACCTTCTGGGGCTGTGGCAGCAAGGCGAGCACGCATTCGGACCAGGCCTTCCCCTGGACGAGGATGACGACTTCTACCCCATCTATGAGCAACTGCCACCTCCGCTACCGCGGTGGGACCACATCCTTCACCCTCGACTCTCACCATCTCAGAAGCAGGACTTCCGAGATTTTCTGGACTCCTTCGCCGACATTTTTGCTGGGTCCGCGACAGACCTTGGGGCAGTCAACGCCTCTCATGTCATCAACACCGGTTCAGCTCCCGCGGTGAAGCAGAAAATCCGCCGAATCCTTCCAGACCAATAGTAGATCATCAATGACGAACTCGCAGAATTGAAGGCGCAAGGCGTGATCGTGCCCATCGTCAGCCCCTGGCGTGCCAACTTGGTCATCGTCAGAAAGCCAGACGGCTCCAAACGCTTCTGTGTCGACTTCCGCGACCTCAACCGTGTCACCGAGGAAGATGCCTATCCCATGCCGCTGATTGTCGACATACAGGAGCGTCAATAGGGGCGCGGATGGTTTGCAAAGCTCGATGTCAAAGCAGCCTTCCACGCCGTCCCCATGCATCCGGACTCCATCGTCAAAACAGCCTTTGTCACACCTCAAGGCCTCTATGCTTTCACCCGCATGCCCTTTGGTCTCCGCAATACTAGCGCCACGTTCCAGCGTTTCATGGATTCCACCCTCCGCGGCATTCCCAATGTGAGCTGCTACATCGACGACATCATGGTTGCTTCCCACAGCTTTGAGGACCTCTTCTCCTCCTCCCTCTCCACTGTCTTCGCTGCACTCCGCGCTGCCAACCTTAAACTCAAGGCTGCCAAGTGCTCCATTGGTGCTGCGGAGATGGAGTTCTTGGGCTTTGTCATTAGTGCCGACGGCATTAAAACTGACCCTGCGAAGATTGCCGCCGTCCAGGAATGGCGTCAACCCACTACTGCGGGACAGGTTAAGATCTTCCTGGGCTTTGTCTCCTTCTATCGCAAGTTCGTCCGCGACCACGTACGCATCATCCGCCCGCTTCAGCAGATGACCCATCAGGACGTCCCATTCGAGTGGACTCCGGAGTGTGCGGCTGCTTGGGCAAAAATCAAACACCGCTTGGTCACCGCACCCATGTTGGAGTTCCTTGACTTCAACCTCCCCTTCGCCATCACTACCAACTGGTCGCGAGAAGGCCTTGGGGCCGTCCTGTCACAGTCGGCACAGGAACCGATCCAGTGAGTGATTGCATATGCCAGCCGCGCCCTCACTCACGGTGAGCGGAACTACCCACCGGTGAAGGGTGAGTGCTTGGTTGTGTTGTGGGCCCTCCAACACTTCCGCGACTATATCAAGAATGGCAAGCCTTTCACGGTCCTGACAGATCATCAGGCGATGCAATGGCTGCTCACGACGCAGAACCATGGGGGCATCTTGGCCAAATGGACTCTCCTCTTGCAAGGATACAACATGAAGATCAAGTATCAGCCTGCGCTTGCTAACCGCAATGCGGATGCTCTCAACCGCCTCCCACGCGCGGACTGGTCGCATCCCAAAGACCTCCAGGACAACCTCCAGGAGTCTCCTCACACAGATGCCCTCCCACCCGCGGATGCTGAGCCCCAGTGGGAAGGCGTCGCTCGTGAATTCACGAAGGACGAATCCGCGGTCGCATACCAACTCCTATCCGAGCTGGAGCCTGCCGAGTGCTTGGGCACCGCGGAGACCCTCCCGGCTCTCGCCGCCAACGGTCTTCAGCTTGCCCGGCACTTCAACCCTACCATCCGCGGCTGGACGTTGGAGGAAGTCGCAACACATATTCCCTCTCGCTCCTCTCGGCCATCATCTCGCCGGAATCCCACGACCGCACCGGTGGCCATCGCTCCTTCTCCAATGACCCATCCACCCACTGCCTCCCCTCTTCTCGACACGCGGCACTCCCTCTCCTTGGTTGACTTCCTTCTTCATTCCTCCACATCTGCGGAACGACTGCAAGCACTCTTTTCCTCCTACAACCCCTCCCTCTCCCCCGTCGGCATCCGCCTCTCTTGCACCCTCACCCGTGATACAGGTATATGCATGGTAGCCCATGCAATCCTCACAGCACACTCCCACATCCTGGAGGACGCCTGCCAAGCACCATGCACATGGACCCCGGCACCACTGGCCACCGGTCCACCAACGCCGGTCGAAATCCATGTGGCATGGTGTTATGTCTGGGTGTGTGGCCGCAAATTCGTGGCCATCGTGGACACCGGCGCCACTCATACTACCATCGCGGTGCGGATGGCCCGCACCCTGCGTCTTGACCACCTCATTGTGCCCACTCGACTCCGCTTCTCAATCTCCACCGGCGCCATCGATACACCCATCGGACAAATCGAGGCCCTGCCCATCCAGGTGGCCAACGTGCATGCACCGCATACCGCGCAGGTGTGTGACGTCCTCACATATGACATGCTCCTGGCCGCCGACTGGCTCGCGCCGCGCCAGGCGGATATATTGCTCGGAGCGGGCATTCTCAGTCTAATTTCTGCTGCCGGCATTCGATCGTTCACCCCGCTCTTCACTTCGGCTCGACCACTCTCCGTACTTTCTCCTATGGTTCTCACGCCGCCCACTTCTGGCACTCAGTTCACTCGTCGCGTTACTCACAATTCCAGCAACATCCGCGGCACAGCATCCGCGATGGCTCGCCCTTCTGGAGCGGGGTCCGCGCCCTCAAACCGGGGGGGGTGAGCGTGCCACGAGACGGACCTTCCGACGACAGCTCGCAGGCCGGGTTACAACAAGTACAAGACGATCCGCGTCACCAGCAGTAGCAGCATCCGGTGCAACCCCAAGAGCACCTCCATCATCAGGCCCGTCCGCGGCAGCAGTAGCGTTGCCCAGAGCCCCGCCGGCCCCGACTCCTGTGGCAGCAGCAGGGGCGGCGACATCTGAAGCCACACCGGCACCAAGCCCCCCCGCGGCACAGGGAGCCTCAGCGGCATTACAAGCAGTAACATTACCCGGAGACCTTCCGGCATCGGGCCATTCCGCGGTGCCATACGTAGCAGCATCCCCTGGGGCACCCTCGGCACCAAGCCTTACCGCAGTAATAGCGGCAGCGTTACCTAGTACGCCTCCGCCATCTGGCCCTGCTGCATCCCCGATGGTGATGACAACTGCGGGAGCACCACCATCGTCCACCCCATCAGCACCAACCACACACTCCTCCTCTCCATCGGCCTCACGTGGAACCCTACGCCCCTTGCTGAGCGCCGGCACAATCATGGAGGGCGTGCAGACACGTCTGGAGGAAAGCTCTGGGGATAGTGGAGATCATCCCAAGACTGATTACCTGCTGGACGTGGTAAGCAGCGTGATCATCCACCTACTCGACGAGCTCCCGGAGGCAGTCCGCGCAAGCTTGGGGGACTCCTTCTTCAACCCCGCCTGGCAAATGGCACTGAAGGGAGCGGCCAAGACTGCCCTCGCCTTGGGACCGCGAGCACGACAGGTACAGTTACTGGAAACAGCGGGGGCCGAGCGTTTCCTTTTGGTGCTCCGCGACCTCCTCAACCTACGCCCAGCGCAGGCCATGGCGGGTGTAGCAACGTTCCAGGACACGGTACATCCTGACCATAATGTCGACGCTGCCCGCGAATGGTGGCTTCTGGTCCGCCGCGACCAGACCGCGGATCCCACACGCCGCTATGTACATCTACTTAAGGAGCGCGCCCCGGCACTCACGGTATACCACGCCGCCCGCATGCCGGCAAGAACAATGGAAGTACCGGACCGCAAGGCAACAGCGGAACTCTGGAGGTGGGGCTACCTATTCGGGCTCACCTCCTGCAGGTGGGGACTGCAGTACACAGCGGCAGAGCTCGCAGCCATCTCCGCGGCAGAACAGCAGCATGAGCATTGGTTCACCGCTATCGCCAACGCCTGGCAGCTGACTCAAGACAACGCCACGCGCCAACGGGCCGTGACCAAGGTAGCGGAAAGGTTATGGAAATCCCTTCAGGGAACCCACATCGCACTAACAGAAGAGGCAGTACGTCACTGGGCCCGTGAAGCAGTCAACGTATGCCGCGAGGAAAAGAACCGTACCTACAGTGAAACCGAGGAGGCGCAAGAGTATCTCCGCGACTCCTCCGAGCTCACAAGCATGAGGAAGCGACTGCGTGCACTTTGGCAGGAGACGGCGGAAGAACGGAGGCAGAAGGAAGAAGCTACAGCGGAGCAGAAGGCGGCGCAAGAGGTAGAAGCTGTGGTGGAAGCTGTAGTTGCGGCCGCGGAATGCGACGCAGGAGTGGAGGACCCAACAGGACAAGAGACAAAAATCGCCCCGGAGGCAGAGGCAGTAAGGGGAGCGGCGACCGCGGCAAAACAAGTAGCAGGGGCACAGGCAGTAGAGCAGCAGGAAGAGGCACAAAGGGAAAGCGGGGGACAAGCTCAGGACGTGTTCATATACACCAAGGCGCCGGCGGCCAGAGGAGGAGCACGGACGAACACCCCACAACTGACGTTGTCCCCGGCTCTGCTCGACAGAAGAGCCAAACTCCAGCGTGCGGCCAGAAGAGCCACAACATCCGCGGCTTCCCGGGGGAAGGCGGTTCCAGTTCACGCGGCGTCAATCAGCCGAGAGAATGAGCCACGAAAGGATTCTGCTGCGAAGAAACAGACGCCGTCCGCGGAGACCACACCAACGTCCCACCGCAAAGAAAAAGGGAAGCGGGCCATTGAGGATAGCTCCACGACCATCACCCCCACCAAGCGCAATAAACAAGCTCGCCCTACCCCATGAATTGGCCAACCTGTCAACCTGGAACAGCTCGCGCAGGTTCAGCGGAGCGTCGTACAAGCAATGGAGCTGCTCCTGGAAGTGTTCCGCAATGTACCATTGCCGGCCGGATCGGTCCCGGCTCAACTTCAACCCCTGCTGGGGAGCGCAGGCGCTACACCACAACACAAGCAGGGGATTGAAGAAGGTGTTGCGGTGACTGCGGTGAAACAGAAGACAGGTGGGGTGGTGATATCCGAACTCAGCGAGTCACCATCACCTGACGAGGACCAGCCAATCATGAAGGGGCGGGGCCTGCTGCGACTCCCCGAGGCAGTATTGGAACAGAAGGCAGAACCGGAGGCAGGCGAGGTCCGCGGAGCACGAGGACGACGGCAGGGAATAGTGCCTGAAATGACACTACGAAGCCAATGGGATGAGGGGGAACTCTGCGCGGTAGGGATTCTGCGCATCTTCCCCGCACCGGACAGCTGGGATAGGGAGCCCCCCGTCTATGACGAGAGGAATCAACGGCGCCTGCAGACGATGAAGGCGGAACAAGATGCGAGGCGGGCCTAGGGGCTGCCGGTGCTGGAAAAGGAAAAAAAGAGGAAGCAAGGAGAAACCGCCGCGGGAAAGGTGGTGAAGGAGAAACCCACCGAGACGCAGGACTGGAGGATCTGGCAAGCCGCGCATATTCTGCTCCGCGCAACGACCAAGGAACAGCAAAAGGTGGAGGCGGACAAGGTGTACAAGGACCTGGGGGTGCGGATGGGGGTAGAATATGACAGGAGGAAGAAGGACGACCTCGCCCACACATGCGAACAGTACGTGTGGGAAGGTGGCCGTCTGTGGCGGACCAAACCACAGGTCTTGTGGGTGCCCCCACCCACCTTGCAACGAGCAGTGGTCAAAACCTACCATCAACATGACCACACCGGCGTCCAGGCACTCAAGGAGCGTCTCACCCCCATCCTGCACATACGGAACCTCCTGGCAATGGTGAAAGACGTGGTGCAACACTGTGCTCCATGTGAACGCCACCGGAAGATAACACCGCGAGACATGCCGCTTTTCCTACCCTCCCCCATCGGCGAGCCGTTGGACCGCATCATCATTGACTTCCACGGACCCCGTCCTCGCCGCGCCCAAGGAGAACGGTACTGGATTGTAGCGGTGGATCATTTCACCAAATACATGTGGGTCCGGGCCGTTCCCGATAAGTCCTCGGAGCGTGTGGCACGCTTCATCAGGGAAGAGGTGTTCTACAAGTTCGGAGGATGTCGCGTGGTACACAGTGACAACGGCACTTAGTTTGCAGAAGCGTTCCGCAAGGAGCTCGCGGAGTGGGGAGTGCAGCATGTACACTCTAGACGATACCGACCTCAATCCCAGGGTCAGGTCGAGCGGCTGCACGAGATCCTGGAAAGGGCAGTGGCCACCGCGGAGGACACCGACTGGGGGGAGACCCTAAAAAAGACCGCCCACTTCATCAACATCACCCCCAGCCGCGCCACCACATTCTCGCCGCATGCCCTTCTCTTCGGGCAGCCTCCGCGCGTGGCACTTGGCATGCCACAGCCCCCACTACTGCTGCCACTAGACCCGGAGCAGCAACAAGATGGGGGCTCAGAGAAGGAGCGGGAGCTGGCTAGGGACAAGGAAGTGCAGGAGTGGTATCGGGCGCGATGCCATAAAACCGCTGCGGTAAGGGCGGAGGCACGCCTCCGAGCCTCGGTTTTGGCTTGGCGCGGATGTGATGTCGCCAATCGACGCCTCAACCACGGGGCAATTGAGGAAGGGAACCTGGTGTACCTCCGCCCCTTCCCCGGCGCAGGGCGTGAAACAGAAGAGGCGCGGCAGGTGTATCGCGTGGCCGTAGTGGACGCGGGACGAGTGTGGTTGGAAGGGCCAGACGGGTTCAGTGAGCGGAGCTATCCTGCGACACAGTTCGTTCTGTTACCCCCGGCCTGGCAAACGCACATACCCGGTATAGGCGGAGAACTCCCTCTACTGGAGGCGCGCAAGGGATCAAGGGGATGGCGCGCGGAGGAGGTGCTGGAGCAGTGCGAGTCCCAGGTGTCAGAGCAGGAGGAAGCATGGAGTCAGGAACCTCCGGAGGAACCAACGGACGGCTCTGACGTGCAGGAGGTCTCCGCGGAAGGAAGACGCACGGTACACGAACAGCAGGAGCAACAGGAGCAGCAGGAGCAACCAGAGCAGCAGCAGTCAATATCACAACAGACGGGCAGCGGAGAAATGACACCACAAGGAGTCGCCGATGCTTCACAAAAGAATGTATCCTTGAGCCCCCGCGCCCTGGCTGCCTACACAGGGCCCTGCGCCATTTGTGGAGAAAACCTGCCCGAGGAAAAGCTCTTGAAGGTCGTCTGCCGCGTCTGCGGCCAGCCCGTGCATCAGGGGCTGGCCAAGAGCTGCATTGGTTGAAACCGCACCTGTTTGCGGTGCATGAGTGAAGATCAAGGGAAGGAAGTGGAGCAGAGCAAGGAAGGAGGCGGCGGAGTCAGCCCAGACTCCAGCGGCGGAGCCGGCCCAGGCTCCGGGGGAGGAGAGGCGCGAGGAGGATGGGACCCCGATGAGGAAGAGGAAAAGGAAGAGGAGGCAGCAAGAGTGCGGCAAGGTCCACGCACGGTGACAGGGGCCACCATGCGACAGTGGCAAGAGGAAGGACGGATGGCAGCGGCGGAGCAGGCCTATAAGGAGAAGGCACACCAGACGTGTGCTCAATGTGGGCACCGCTGGGGCAGACGGGTGCAGGATTGTGAAGGATGCCACCGTAGGATATGTGACAAGTGCCTGGAGCAGCCGCGGAACGCAAAGGGGGAACGGAGCGGATCCAAAAAGTGTCGGAGGTGCCGCCAAGAGATTGAGCACGAGCTTGGGGTCCGGAAGCCGACGCGTGCCACCGCGGAAGGAGAGGAGGTTGATTCGGAATATGAGGATGAACCAGACCTGCCCGCACCCGCCGCAGAAAACTGCCCCACCTGTGTAAAGGCTGTCCGCACAGGGAAACGCTGCACCCAGTGTGGCCGGATGGCTCATCAGAGCTGCTTGGTGACGGGCAGCTCGGTATGGGTAGGACAGTGTCAAAAGTGTGTGGGAGCGGAAATAGTGGAAGCAGGGGCCTCACTATCCTACGCCACTGAAATTTGGCTCCCCTCTGTGAAGGATGTGAAACGGAGCTGACCGAATTCGGCAAACCCTGCGGCATGTGTCGAACCATGTGCCACCTGCGGTGTGGCAAACGCGGGAAGGAGGGCATCTGGACCTGCAGCAACTGTCGCAACAAGCCGCGGAGGATGAAATGGAAGTTCTCCAACAAGCGCCTCTGCACGGGGGACAACTGCCTTGGCCGGCTTGAGGGGACAGTCTACCGGTGCGAGCACTGCGGCGGCCTGGCACATGAATCCTGTGTCAAAGAGGTGGGACGGAGCANAACGGAGCTGACCGAATTCGGCAAACCCTGCGGCATGTGTCGAACCATGTGCCACCTGCGGTGTGGCAAACGCGGGAAGGAGGGCATCTGGACCTGCAGCAACTGTCGCAACAAGCCGCGGAGGATGAAATGGAAGTTCTCCAACAAGCGCCTCTGCACGGGGGACAACTGCCTTGGCCGGCTTGAGGGGACAGTCTACCGGTGCGAGCACTGCGGCGGCCTGGCACATGAATCCTGTGTCAAAGAGGTGGGACGGAGCAGCGAAGGCAAACGGATCTACCGATGCTCAAGCTGCCAAAAGTATGAGCGCGCGCCACACTGCTCCTCATGCAAGAACTTGGTCGGCGCACCAACGATCAGAGCGTGGTGTGAGGGATGCCGGCTATTCCTCCATGATGAGTGCGCGGTGAAGCTCAAGCGGAGGGGAGCAGCGGTGGAAAAATACTGCAGGCCGTGCCAGGAGCGGGGTCGCCCCAAACCACACAAGTACTTCACGTAGAAGGCGCGCTGAGAGACTCTGGGACAGAGTCTCGGAAAAGGGGGGGTTGGGGGCATCAGTGTCACGCAATATCGTGCCGCAGCTCCGCAGATGAAGTAACCGGCGGAATAGGGATCAAGGAGGCAGAGGGTCCGCGCATGGTACGCTGGCTCCCGCGGATGCGGTTGAGCGAGGGGTAAACGCGGATCAGGGGGGAAGCAAGAGTCAGGGCACCGGTTCTCAGACAAAGAATTTGTGGTCAGGCGGGAAGCAGTGAAGGGGAGGGCCGCGGTGCAAAGGAAACAGGGAAAAGCCGAAGCAAGATCCGCGGCCACTGACGAAGCGCAGGCAGGACAGCGGATGAACTGAGCAATCAGAGGAGGAACGACCAATCAGCACAAGTAACCAAGCATCAATTACGGAGGGGTCTCGGGAGACGCACCGCGGAAGACGAAGATTCAAGGAAGAACACGAAGAACCGCGTGTACAAGCCGTGGATGAAGAAAGTGACCAGTAGAATAGACAGTGTGTGGGACGAGACCCGCGGTACGTAGCCGCGCCGCGTGGAGTCCGAATAGAAGGAAGTATGAGGATGTGAGAGGGATGAGACCGTCGGCGCGTAGACACGCCGCGCGGAGTCCTGAGTAGAAAAGGGGCCTCACTAGCAGCAGGAGAAGTGCAACTCAGACTTTCTTGCCTTCCAATGTATACCATGTACCCCGCAATCAGCCCTATCAAGAGTCATTGACCTACTCTCACTCCTGTGCTCCGCCCATTGCCTTCTTGCCCTGAGTTACTCTCGGAGTCCGGGCTGCGGACTATGGGAGTAGGTGCGTGAAGAACCAAAAGCCCGAGGGAAGTGGGCTGCCGGTGGTGCCCCTTACTTGCACACGTCCGTGGAACGGGGTTCCGCGGAAAGGAGTCGGACGCCACGAGGTGCTGGACTCCCGTGTGGGAAGAAGTGGACCGCGGAGCCTCACTCATCGGTGAGGTGACTGCGCAGAAGTCTAGAACCGTGGTCCGCGGAATAGCTGATAAGTCTAGGGGTTTCCATTGTGGGTTGCCGTATTCCAGTGGGTCGCGGAGTGCCACTTCTCATAAGGTGCATGCGTGGTAGTCCCAAACTCGTGGTCCGCGGAATAGTCACTAGCTTGGGTGCGACAACCGCGTCTTGCTGATCGCTTGTGATAAAATTGTACTAGTGAAGTGAGTAATCCGCGGGGATCGGCTGAGCATTGCCGTTCGCAGAAAAATCAGGTACGCAGCAAAATTGGGGGCATCAAAGTGCCTATAACTGCGTGTAAGTGCATGTAACCGCATGTAAGTGCGTATAAGTGCGTGTAAGTGCGTGTAAGGGTGTGTAAGTGTGTGCAAGTGTGTGTAAGTGCATGTAAGTGTGTGTAAGTGCGTGTAAGTACGTATAATTGTGTGTAAGTGCGTGTAAGTACGTGTACGCACATTTGATTGCGTGTAAGTGTTTGTAAGTACGTGTAAGTACGTGTAAGTGCATTTAAGTGCATGTAAGTTTGTGTAAGTGCGTGTAAGTACGTGTAAGTGCAAGTAACTGTGTATAAGTGCGTGTAAGTGCATGTAAGTGCGTGTAAGTGCGTGTAAGTACGTGTAAGTGTGTGCAAGTGTGTGCAAGTCCGTGGAAGTGCGTGTAAGTGTGTGTAAGGGCGTATAAGTGTGTGTAAGTGCGTGTAAGTGCGTGTAAGTACGTGTGAGTGAGCGTAAGTATGTGTAATTGCGTGTAAGTGCGTGTAAGTTCTTGTAAGTGCTTGTAAGTGCGTGCAATTGCGTGTAAGTGCATATAAGTTTATGTAAGTGCGTGTAAGTGTGTGTACGTGTGTGCAAGTGCTTGTTAGTGTGTGTAAGTACGTATAAGTGCGTATAAGTGTGTGTAAGTACGTGTAAGTATGTGTAAGTGTGTGTAAGTGCGTAATAGTGCGTGTGAAGTGCGTGTAAGTGCGTGTAAGTATGTGTAAGTGTATGTAACTGCGTATAAGTGCGTGTAAGTGCGTGTAAATACGTGTAGGTGTGTATAAGTGCGTGTAAGTGCGTGTAAGTGCGTATAAGTGCGTATAAGTACGTGTAAGTGCGTGTACGTGTATGTAAGTGCGTGTAACTGCGTGTAACTGCGTGAAAGTTACACGTAAGTGCGTGTAAGTGCGTACAAGTGTGTGTAAGTGCATATAACTGCGTGTAAGTACGTATAAGTATGTGTAAGTACGTGTAAGTGTGTATATGTGCATATAAGTGCGTGTAAGTGTGTGTAAGTGCGTGTAAGTGCGTGTATGTGCGTGTAAGTGTGTGTAATTGCTTGTAAGAGCGTGTTAGTGTATGTAAGTAGGTATAAGTGTATGTAACTGCGTGTAACTGCGTGTAAGTATGTGTAAGAGTGTGTACGTATGTGTAAGTGCATGTAAGTACATGTAAGTGTTTTTCAGTGTGTGTAAGTGTGTCTAAGTGTGTAGAAGTGCGTGTAAGTACGTGTAAGTGCATGTAAGTGTTTGTGAGTGCGTATAAGGGCGTGTAAGTGCGTGTAAGTGCGTGTAAGTTCATGTAAGTATGTGTAAGAGTGTATAGGTGCATGTTTGTGTGTGTAAGTGCGTGTAAGTGCGTATAAGTACATGTAAGTGCTTGTAAGTACGTGTAAGTATGTGTTAGTGCGGGTAAGTGCGTGTAACTGCGTATAAGTATATGTAACTGGGTGTAAGTGCGTGTAAGTGTGTGTAAGTACGTGCAATTGCGTGTAAGTCTATGTAAGTGCGTGTAACTGCGTGTAACTGCGTGTTAGTTCATGTACGTGTTTGTAAGTGCGTGTAAGTGTGGTTAAGTTTGTGTAAGTGTGTGTAAGTGCAATTAACTGCTAGTAAGTGTGTGTAAGTATGTGTAAGTGTGTCTAAGTATGTATAAGTGCCTGTAAGTATGTGCAAGTGCGTGTAAGTACGTGTAAGTGCGTATAAGTGCGTGTAAGTGCGTGTAAGTATGTGTGGGTGCGTCTAAGTGCTTGTAAGTGCATGTAAGTGCCTGTAAGTGTGATTAAGTGCGTATAAGTATGTGTAAGTGTATGTATATACGTATAAGTGCATGTAAGTGCGTGCAAGTGCGTGTTAGTATGTGTAAGTGCGTGTACGTGCGTGTAAGTGCGTATAAATATGTGTAAGTACGTGTAAGTGTGTGTAAGTGCGTGTAAGTGCATATAAGTGCGTATAAGTGTGTGCAAGTATGTGTAAGTACGTGTAAGTGTGTGTAGGTGCGTGTAAGTCCGTATAAGTGTGCGTAAGTACGTGTAAGTGTATGTTAGTATGTGTAAGTGTGTGTAAATGTGTGTAAGTGCGTGTAAGTGCGTGTAAGTGCGTGTAAGTGTATGTAAGTGCATGTAAATGCGTGTAAGTGCATGTAAGTGCATGTAAGCACGTGTTAGTGCATGTAGCTACGTGTAAGTGCGTGTAAGTGCGTGTAAGTGGGTGTAAGTGCGTGTAAGTACGTGTAACTGTATGTAAGTATGTGTCAGTGCGTGTAAGTACGTATAAGCGCATGTAACTACGTGTAAGTGCGCATAAGAACGTATAAGTACGTGTAAGTGCGTGTAAGTGTGTGTAAGTGCATGCAAGTGTGTGTAAGTGCAAGTAGGTGTGTGTGTAAGTGCTTGTCAGTGTGTGTAACTACGTGTAAGTGCGTGAAAGTGCGGGTAAGTACGTGTAAGTGCGTGTCAGTGCCTGTAAGTGTGTGTAAGTGCCCATAATTGCGTATAAGTGCGTGAAAGTACATATAACTGCATGTAAGTGTGTGTAAGTGCGTGTAAGTGTGTATAAGTGCTTGTAAGTGCTTCTAAGTGCGTGTAACTGCATGTAAGTACGTGTAAGTGTGTGTACGTGCATGTAAGTGTGTGTAAGTGCATATAAGTGCTTGTAAGTAAGTGTAAGTCTGTGTAAGTGCGTGTAAGTGCGTGTAAGTACGGGTAGCTGTGTGTAAGTGTGTGTGAGTGTGTGTAAGTGCATGAAAGTGCATGTAAGTACGAATAAGTACATGTAAGTACATGTAAGTAGATGTTAGTGCGTGAAAGTACGTGTAAGCGCGTGTAATTGCATGTAAGTGTTTGTAAGTACGTGTAAGTACGTGTAAGTGCGTTTAAGTGCGTCTAAGTTCGTGTAAGTGCGTGTAAGTACGTGTAAGGGCAAGTAACTCTGTATAAGTACGTCTAAGTGCATTTAAGTGCATGTAAGTGCATGTAAGTACGTGTAAGTGTGTGAAAGTGCGTGCAAATGGGTGGAAGTGCATGTAAGTATGTGTAAGTGCGTGTAAGTGTGTGTAAGTACTTCTAAGTGCGTGTAAGTGCCTGTAAGTGTGCGTAAGTACGTGAAAGTTTGTGTAAGTGCGTGTACGTAATTGTAAGTGCGTGTAAGTGCGTGTAAGTGCGTGTAATTGCGTGTAAGTGCATGTGAGTGCGTGTAAGTGTGTGTAAGTGTGTGTACGTATGTGCAAGTACTTGTAGGTACGTGTAAGTGCGTCTAAGTGTGTGTAAGTATGTGTAAGTATGTGTAAGTACGTTTAAGTGCATGTAAGTGCGTGTAACTGCGTATAACTGCGTGAAAGTACGTGCAAGTACATGTAAGTGCTTATAAGTGCGTGTGAGAGCATGTAACTGCATGTAAGTGTGTATAAGTGTGTGTAAGTACGTGTTAGTGTGTATACGTGCATATAAGTGCGTGTAAGTGCGTGCAAGTGCGTGTAACTGCATGTAAGTATGTGTAAGTACGTGCAAGTGCGTGTAAGTGTGTGTAAGTGTGTGTAAGTGCTTGTAAGTACGTGTATGTGCATGTAAGTGTGTGTAAGTGCGCGTAAGTACGTGTAAGTGCGTGTAATTGTGTTTAAGTTTGTGTAATTACATGTAAGTGCGTGTAATTGCGTGTGAGTGCGTGTAAGAGCGTGTAAGTACGTGTAAGTATGGGCAAGTTCGTGTAAGTGTGTGTAAGTGCGTGTAAGTGCATGTAAGTGCGTGTAAGTGCATGTAAGTGCGTGTAAGTGTGTGTAAGTGTGTGTATGTGCGTGTAAGTACATGTAAGTGTGTGTAAGTACATGTAAGTACATTTAAGTGCGTGTAAGTGCGTGGAAGTGCATGTAATTGTGTGTAAGTACGTGTAAGTACGTGTGAGTACGTGTAAGTGTGTACGGGAGCGTATACGTGCATGTAAGTGTGTGTAAGTGCATATCAATACGTGTAAGTGGGTACAAGTGCGTGTAAGTGCGTGTAAGTGCGTGTAAGTGCATGTAAGTGCATGTAAGTGCGTGTAAGTGTGTGTAAGTGTAAGCAAGTTCATACAAGTATGTGTAAATGCGCGTAACTGCGTGCAAGTGCGTGTAAGTATGTGCAAGTGCGTGCTAGTGCGTGTATGTGCATGTAAGTGCTTGTAAGTGCGTATAGTTACGTGTAAGTGCGTGTAAGTATGTGTAATTACGTATAAGTGTGTGTAACTGCGTGTAAGTGTGTGTAAGTGCGTGTAAGTACGTGTAAGTGCGTGTAAGTACCTGTAACTACGTGTAAGTGCGTGTAACTGCGTGTAAGTGTGTGTAAGTAAGTGTAAGTGCGTGTAAGTGCGTGTACGTATGTATAAGTGGGTGTAAGTGCGTATAGGTACGTGTAAGTGCATGTAAGTATTTGTAAGTGTGTGTAAGTACGTGTGAGTGTGTGTACATTTGTGTAAGAGCGTATAAGTACGTGTAAGTGCAATTGACTGCATGTAAGTGCGTGTAAGTATGTATAAGTATGTGTAAGTACGTGTTAGTATGTGTAAGTGCGTATAAGTGCGTGTAAGTGCGTGTAAGTGCGTGTAAGTGTATATAAGTGCATGTAAATGCGTGTAAGTGCATGTAAGTGCATGTAAGCACGTATTAGTGCATGTAACTACGTGTAAGTGTGTGCAAGTGCCTGTAAAGGCGTGTAAGTGCGTGTAAGTGCCTGTAACTGTATGTAAGTGCGTATAAGTATGTGACAATGCGTGTAAGTACTTGTAAGCGCATGTAAGTACGTGTAAGTGCGTATAAGAACGTGTAAGTACGTGTAAGTGCGTGTAAGTGTGTGTAAGTGCATGTAAGTGCGTGTAAGTGCAAGTAGGTGTGTGTGTAAGTGCGTGTAAGTGTGTGTAACTACGTGTAAGTGCGTGAAAGTGCGTGTAAGTACGTGTAAGTGCGTGTAAGTGCCTATAAGTGTGTGTAAGTGCCTATAATTGCGTATAAGTGCATGAAAGTACATATAAGTGTGTGTAAGTGCATGTAAGTGCGTGTAACTACGTGTAAGTGTGTATAAGTGCGAGTAAGTGTGTGTAAGTGCCTGTATGTGCTTGTAAGTGCGTGTAACTGCAATTAAGTGCGTGTAAGTGCATGTAAGTGCGTCTAAGTGTGTGTAAGTGTGTATAAGTGCATGTAAGTGCTTGTAAGTATGTGTAACTGTGTGTAAGTGTGTGTAAGTGTGTGTAAGTGCATGTAAGTGCATGTAAGTACGTGTAAGTACATGTAAGTACATGTAAGTGCGTGTAAGTACGTGTAAGCGCGTGTAATTGCATGTAAGTGTTATTAAGTACGTGTAAGTACGTGTAAATGCGTTTAAGTGTGTATAAGTTTGTGTAAGTGCGTGTAAGTACGTGTAAGTTCAAGTAACTCTGTACAAGTACGTGTAAGTGCCTATAAGTGCGTGTAAGTGCATGTAAGTACGTGTAAGTGTGTGCAAGTACGTGCAAATGCGTAGAAGTGTGTGTAAGTGTGTGTAAGTGCGTGTGAGTGTGTGTAAGTACTTCTAAGTACGTGTAAGTGCCTGTAAGTGTGCATAAGTACGTGAAATATTGTGTAAGTGCGTGTAAGTAATTGTAAGTGCGAGTAAGTGCGTATAATTGTGTGTAAGTGCATAAAAGTGCGTGTAAGTGCGTGTAAGTGTGTGTACGTATGTGCAAGTGCTTGTAAGTACGTGTAAGTGCGTAAAAGTGCGTCTATGTGTGTGTAAGTTTGTGTAAGTATGTGTAACTATGTTTAAGTTCATGTAAGTGCGTGTAACTGCGTGAAAGTACGTGTACGTACGTGTAAGTGCTTATAAGTGCATGTAAGAGCATGTAGCTGCGTGTAAGTGTATATAGGTGTGTGTAAGTACGTGTAAGTGTGTATACGTGCATATAAGTGCGTGTAAGTGCGTGCAAGTGCGTGTAACTGCATGTAAGTATGTGTAAGTACGTGGAAGTGCGTGTAAGTGAGTGCATGTGTGTGTAAGTGCATGTAAGTATGTGTAAGTGTGTGTAAGTGCATGTAAGTACGTGTATGTGCATGTAAGTGTGTGTAAGTGTGTGTAAGTACGTGTAAGTGCGTGTAATTGCCTGTAACTTTTTGTAAGTACGTGTAAGTGCATGTAAGTGCGTGTGACTGTGTGTAAGAGCGTGTAAGTAAGTGTAAGTATGTGCAAGTGCGTGTAAGTGTTTGTAAGTGCGTGTAAGTGCATGTAAGTGCGTGTATGTGCGTGTAAGTGCGTGTAAGTGTGTGTAAGTGTGTGTATGTGCGTGTAAGTACATGTATGTGTGTGTAAGTACATGCAAGTGCATGTAAGTGCGTGTAAGTGCGTGTAAGTGCGTGTAAGTGCGTGTAAGTATGTGTAAGTATGTGTGAGTACGTGTAAGTGTGTAGAGGAGTGTATAAGTGCATGTAAGTGTGTGTAAGTGCATATCAGTACGTGTAAGTGGGTACAAGTGCGTGTAAGTGCGCGTAAGTGCGTGTAAGTGCATGTAAGTACGTGTAAGTGCGTGTAAGTGTGTGTAAGTGTGTGCAAGTTCATACAAGTACGTGTAAGTGCGCGTAACTGCGTGCAAGTGCGTGTAAGTATGTGTAAGTGCGTGTTAGTGCGTGTATGTGCATGTAAGTGCTTGTAAGTGCGTGTAAGTACGTGTAAGTGCATGTAAGTACGTGTAACTACGTGTAAGTGCGTGTAACTGCGTGTAAGTGTGTGTAAGTACGTGTAAATGCGTGTAAGTGCGTGTAAGTAAGTGTAAGTGTGTGTAAGTGCGTATAAGTACGTGTAAGTGCATGTAAGTATTTGTAAGTGGGTGTAAGTACGTGTGAGTGTGTGTACGTTTGTGTAAGTGCGTATAAGTACGTGTAAGTGCAATTGACTGCATGTAAGTGCGTGTAAGTATGTATAAGTACGTGTAAGTACGTGTAAGTGTGTGTAAGTGCGTATAAGTGTGTGTAAGTGCGTGTAAGTATGTGTAAGTACGTGTAAGTGTGTGTAAGTGCGTGTACGTGCGTGTACGTGCGTATATGTGTGTGTAAGTGCGTGCAAGTGCGTGTAAGTGCGTGTAAGTGTGTGTAAGTACGTGTAAGTACGTGTGGGTACGTGTCAGTCCGTGTAAGTGCGCGTAAGTGCGTGTAAGTGTGTATAAGTACGTGTAAGTGTGTACAAGTGCATGTAAGTACATGTAAGTGTGTGTAAGTGTGTGTAAGTATGTGTAAGTACGTGTAAGTGCGTGTAAGTGCTTGTAAGTGCGTGTAAGTGCGTGTAAGTGCATGTAAGTGCGTGTAAGTGCATGTAAGTGCGTATAAGTACGTGTAAGTACGTGTAAATGTGTCTAAGTATGTCTAAGTGTGTGTAAGTGTGTGTAAGTGTGTGTAAGTGCATGTAAGTGTGTGCAAGTATGTGTAAGTACGTGTAGGTGCATGTAAGTCCGTGTAAGTGCAAGTAAGTACGTGTAAGTGTGTGTAAGTGCGTGTACGTGTGTATACGTGTGTGTAAGTACGTGTGAGTGTTTGTAAGTGCATGTAAGTGCGTGTAAGTGCGTGGAAGTACGTATAAGTTTATGTAAGTGCGTGTAAATGCGTGTAATTGCATGTAAGTGCGTGTAAGCATATGTAAGTGCGTGTAATTATGTGTAAGTGTGTGTAAGTGCGTACAAGTGCGTGTAAGTGTATGTAAGTATGTGTAAGTGTATGTAAGTGCATGTAAGTGCGTGTAAGTCGTGTGAGTGTGTGTAAGTACATGTTAGTGTGTCTAAGTGTGTGTAAGTGTGTGTAAGTACTTGTAAGTGTGTGTAAGTGTGTCTAAGTGTGTGTAAGTACGTGTAAGCGTGGATAAGTGTGTGTAAGTGCGTGTAAGTGCGTGTAAGTGCGTATAAGTGCATGTAATTGTGTGTAAGTGCGTGTAAGGACATGTAAGTGCGTGTAAGTGTGTGTAAGTGCATGTAAGTGTGTGTAAGTGTGTGTAAGAGCGTGTAAGTACTTGTGAGTGCTTGAAAGTGCATGTAACTACGTGTAAGTATGTGTATGTACGTGTAAGTACGTGTAAGTGCGAGTATGTGCGTGCAAGTGCATGTAAGTACGTGTAAGTGCATGTAAGTGCGTGTAATTGCGTGCAAGTCTTTATAAGTGCGGTTAAGTATGTGTAACTGCAAGTAAGTACGTGTAAGTTCGTGTAAGTGCGTGTAAGTGCGTGTAAGTGCGTATAAGTATAATGAACTGCGTGTAAGTGCGTGTAAGTGCGTGTAAGTGCATGTAAGTGTGTGCAAGTGTGTGTAAGTGCATGTGAGTTATTGTAAGTGCTTGTAAGTGCGTGTAATTACGTGTAAGTACGTATAAGTGCATTTAAATGTGTGTAAGTGCGTGTAAATGTGTGTACGTGCATGTAAGTGCATGTAAGTGTGTGTAAGTACTTGTAAGTGCGTGTAAGTGTGTGTAATTATGTGTGAGTGCATGTAAGTATGTGTAACTGCGTGTAAGTGCATCTAAGTGCGAGTAAGTGCGTGTAAGTGAGTGTAGGTGCGTGTAAGATTGTGTAAGTGTGCGTAAGTGCGTATAAGTACGTGTAAGTATGTGAAAGTGTGTGTAAGTGTGTGTAAGTGTGTGTAAGCAGGGGTAAGTATGTGTAACTGCGTGTAAGTGCGTGTAAGTGCGTCTACATGTATGTAAGTGCGTGTATGTACATGCAAGTGTATGTAAGTGCGTATAAGTGCGTGTGCGTACGTGTACGTTTGTGTAAGTACGTGTAAGTGCATGTAAGTGCATGTAAGTGTGGGTAAGTAGGTGTAATTACGTGTAAGTGCATGTAAGTGCATGTAAGTGTTTGTAAGTGCATGTAAGTGCGTGTAAGTATGTGTAAGTGCGTGTAAGTGCGTGTAAGTGTGTGTAACTACGTGTAAGTGCGTGTAAGTGTGCGTAGGTGTGTGTAAGTGTGTATTAGTGCGTATAAGTGCGTATGGGGACATGTAAGTGCATGTAAGTGCTAGTAAGTGCGTGTAAGTGCGTGTAAGTGCATGAAAGTGTAGGTATGTGCGTATAAGTGTGTATAAGTGTGTGCAAGTGCATGTAAGTGTGTATAAGTGCGTGTAAGTGTGTGCAAGTGCATGTAAGTGTGTGTAAGTGCGTGTAAGTGCGTATAAGTGCGTGTAAGTGCGTGTAACTGCTTGTAAGTGCGTGTAACTGCGAGTAAGTGCATATAAGTATATGTAACTATTTGTAAGTGCGTGTAACAGCGTGTACGTGTGTGTAAGTGCATTTAAAAGCGTATACGTACGTGTAAGTACGTGCACGTACGTGTAAGTATGTGTAAGTGCGTGTAAGCATGTGTAAGTGCATGTTAGTACGTGTAAGTGTTTCTAAGTGCCACTACGTATGTGTAAGTTTGTGTAAGAGCGTGTAAGTGTGTGTAAGTACAATTAACTGCATGTAAGTGCGAGTAAGTGCGTGGAAGTGCGTGTAAGTACGTATAAGTGCGTGTAAGTGTGTACAAGTATGTGTAAGTGCGAATAAGTGTGTGTAAGTGCATGTAAGTGCGTGTAAGTACGTGTAAGTGCGTGTAAGTGCGTGTAAGTGCGTGTAAGTGCATGTAAGTATGTGTAAGTACGTGAAAGTGTGTTTAAGTATGTGCAAGTGCGTGTAAGTGCTTGTAAGTGCATGTAAGTACTTGTAAGTACGTGTAAGTGCATGTAACTACGTGGAAGTGCATGTAACTGCGTGTACTTATGTGTAAGTGCATGTAAGTGCGTATAAGTGCGTGTAAGTGTGTGTAAGTGCATGTAAGTGCGTGTAAGTGTGTGTAAGTGCGTTTAAGTGCGTGTAAGTGCGTGAAAGTGCGTATGTGTATGTGTAAGTGTTTGAAAATGCATGTAAGTATGTATAAGTGCGTGTAAGTGTGTGTAAGTTCGTGTAAGTTCACGCAAGTGCGTTTTAGTGCAATTAGCTGCGTGTAAATGCGTGTGAGTGTGTGTAAGTGTGTACAAGTGCATGCAAGCGAGTGTAAGTGTGTGCAAGTATGTGTAGGTACCTGTAAGCGTGTGTAAATGCGTGTAAGTGTAAGTGCGTGTAAGTGTGTGTATATACGTGTAAGTGCTTGTAAATACGTGTAAGTGTGTGTAAGTGCGTGTATGTACGTGTAATTGCGTGTAAGTGCATGTAGGTGTGTGTAAGTGCGAAATTGTGTGTAAGTGCGTGTAAGTGTGTTTAAGTGTGTATAACTATGTGTAAGTGTATCTAAGTGTGTGTAAGTGCGTGTAAGTGTGTGTAAGTACATGTAAGTGCGTGTAAGTGTGTGTAAGTGCGTGTAAGTGCGTGTGAGTGCGTGTTAGTGGGTGTAATGGCCTGTAAGTATGTGTAAGTGCGTGTAACTGTGTGTAAGTGGGTGTGAGTGCATGTAAGTTCTTGTAAGTGCGTGTAAATTCATGTAAGTGCGTGTAAGTGTGTGTAAGTACGTGTAAGTTTGTGTAAGTGCGTGTAAGTGCATGTAAGTACATGTAAGTGCGTGTAAGTGCGTGTAAGTGTGTGTAAGTGCGTGAAAGTGTGTGTAAGTGTATGTAAGTGCGTATAAGTGCATGTAAGTACGTGTAGGTACGTGTAAGTATGTGTAAGTGCGTGTAAGTGTCTGTAACTGCGTGTAAGTGTGTGTAAGTGTGGTATGTGCGAGCAAGTGCGTGTAAGTACGTGTAAGTGCGTGTAAGTACGTGTAAGTGTGGGTAAGTTCATGTATGTCCGTGTACGTGTGTGCAGGTGCGTGTAAGTACGTGCAAGTGCGTGTAAGTGTATGCAAGTACGTGTAAGTGCGTGTAAGTGGGTGTAAGTGCGTGTAAGAGCATGTAAGTGCTTCTAAGTGTGTGTAAGTACGTGTAAGTGCGTGTATGTGCATATAACTGTTTGTAAGTGCGTGTAACTGCATGTACGTGTGTGTAAGTGCGTGTAATTGTGTATAAGTGTGTGTAAGTGCGTGTAAGTGCGTGTAAGTGCGTGTAAGTGCGTGTATGTGCATGTAAGTACGTATAAGTATTTGTAAGTGAGTGTAAGCATGTGTAAGTGCGTGTAAGTGCATGTAAGAGAGTGTTATTGCAATTAACTGCATATAAGTGGGTGTACGTGCGTGTAAGTGCGTTTAAGTACGTGTAAGTGCGTGTAAGTGTGTGCAAGTACGTGTAAGTACGTGTAAGTGCATGTAAGTGCGTGTAAGTGCATGTAAGTGCGTGTAAGTGTGTGTAAGTGCGTGTAAGTGCGTGTATGTATGTGTAAGCACGTGTAAGTACGTGTAAGTGTGTGTAAGTACGTGTAATTGCGTGTAAGTCTTTGTAAGTACGAGTAAGTGCATGTAAGTGCGTGTAAGTTCGTGTAAGTGCGTGTAAGTGTGTATAAGTGTAATTAACTGGGTGTAAGTGCGTGTAAGTGCGTGTAAGTGCGTGTAAGTGCATGTAAGTACGTGTAAGTGTGTGCAAGTGCGTATAAGTGTGTGTAAGCGTGTGTAAGTGTATGTAAGTGCGTGTAAGTGTGTGTAAGTGCGTGTAAGTACGTGTAAGTGCGTGTAAGTGCGCATAAGTGCGTGTAATTGTGTGTAAGTATGTATAAGTATGTGTAAGTGTGTGTAAGTGCGTGTAAGTGCGTGTAAGTGCTTGTAAGTGTGTGTAAGTAGGTATAAGTACGCGTAAGTACGTGTAAGTACGTGTAAGTACGTGTGAGTGCATGTAAGTGTGTGTAAGTACGTGTAAGTGCGGGTAAGTGCGTGTAAGTGTGAGCAAGTATGTGTAAGTGTGTGTAAGTGCGTGTAAGTGTGTGTAAGTGTGTGTAAGTACATGGAAGTGTGTATAAGTACGTGTAAGTACGTGTAGGTGGGTGCAAGTCCGTGTCAGTGGACGTAAGTGCGTGTAAGTACGTGTAAGTGCGTGTAAGTGTGTGTAAGTGTGTGTAAGTGCGTGTAATTGCGTGTAAGTGAGTGTAAGTACGTGTAAGTGTATGTAAGTGTGTGTAAATGCGTGTAAGTGCATGAAAGTACGTATAAGCACATGTAAGAGCGTGTGACTGCATGTAAGTACGTGTAAGTGCTTATAAGTGCGTGTAAGTAAGAGTAAGTGCGTGTAAGTGTACGTAAGTACGTGTAAGTGCGTCTAAGTATGTGTAAGTTTGTGTAGTTGCGTGTAAGTGCATGTAAGTGCGTGTAAGTGTGTGTAAGTGCGTGTAAGTGCGTGTAAGTGCGTGTAAGTGCATGTAAGTGCGTGTAAGTGCATGTAAGTGTGTGTAAGTATGTGTAAGTACGTGTAAGTGTGTGTAAGTGTGTGTAAGTGCGTGTAAGTGTGTGTAAGTACGTGTAAGTGCATATAAGTAATTGTAAGTATATGTACGTACGTGTACGTGTGTGTAAGTGCGTGTAACTGCTTGTAAGTGCTTGTAGCTACGTGTACGTGTGTGTAAGTGTGTATAAGTGCGTATAATTGCATGTAAGTGTGTGTAAGTACAATTAACTATGTAGAAGTATGTGTAAGTACGTGTAAGTGCAATTAACTGTATGTAAGTACGTGTAAGTGCGTGTAAGTGCGTGTAATTGCGTGTAAGTATTTGTAAGTGCGTGTAAGTACGTGTAAGTGCGTGCAAGTGCGTATAAGTTCGTGTAAGTATGTGTAAGTGCGTGTAAGTGCAATTAGCTGTGTGTGAATGCATGTAAGAACGTGTAAGTGTGCGTAAGTGCGTGTAAGTGTGTGTAAGTGTGTACAAGTGCGTGTAAGTGCGTGTAAGTGTGTGTAAGTGTGTGTAAGTACATGTAAGTGTGTGTAAGTTCGTGTAAGTACGTGTAAGTGTGTGTAAGTGCATGTAAGTGTGTGTAAGTGCATGTAAGTGTGTGTAAGTACGTGTAAGTGTGTGTAAGTACGTGTAAGTGTATATAAGTACGTGTAAGTGCGTGTAGGTTCGTGTAAGCCCGTGTCAGTGCGTAGAAGTGTGTGTAAGTGCGTATAAGTGCATGTAAGTGTGTGTAAGTGTATGTAACTGCGTGTAAGTGTGTGTATGTATGTGTAAGTGCATGTAAATACTTGTAAGTGTGTGTAAATGCGTGTAAATGCGTGTAAGTGCATGTAAGTACGTGTAAGCAAGTGTAAGTGCGTGTAACTGATGTTAGTGTGTATAAGTGTGTGTAAGTGTATGTAAGTGTGTGTAAGTGTGTGTAAGTACGTGTACGTTTGTGTAAGTGTGTATAAGTGCATGTAAGTACGTGTAAGTGTGTGTAAGTGCGTGTAAGTGTGTGTAAATGCGTGTAAGTACATGTAAGTGCGTGTAAGTGCGTGTAAGTACGTGTAAGCACGTGTAAGTACGTGTAAGTGTGTGTAAGTACGTGTAAGTGCGTGTAAGACTGTGTAAGTGCGTGTAAGAGCGTGTAAGAGAGTCTTATTGCGATTAACTGCATATAAGTGCGTGTATGTGCGTGTAAGTGTGTTTAAGTACGTGTAAGTGCGTGTAAGTGCGTGGAAGTGCGTGTAAGTACGTGTAAGTGTATGTGAGTGCGTACAAGTATGTGTAAGTACGTGTAAGTGCGTGTAAGACTGTGTAAGTGCGTGTAAGAGCGTGTAAGAGAGTCTTATTGCGATTAACTGCATATAAGTGCGTGTATGTGCGTGTAAGTGTGTTTAAGTACGTGTAAGTGCGTGTAAGTGCGTGGAAGTGCGTGTAAGTACGTGTAAGTGTATGTGAGTGCGTACAAGTATGTGTAAGTACGTGTAAGTGCGTGTAAGACTGTGTAAGTGCGTGTAAGAGCGTGTAAGAGAGTCTTATTGCGATTAACTGCATATAAGTGCGTGTATGTGCGTGTAAGTGTGTTTAAGTACGTGTAAGTGCGTGTAAGTGCGTGGAAGTGCGTGTAAGTACGTGTAAGTGTATGTGAGTGCGTACAAGTATGTGTAAGTACGTGTAAGTGCGTGTAAGACTGTGTAAGTGCGTGTAAGAGCGTGTAAGAGAGTCTTATTGCGATTAACTGCATATAAGTGCGTGTATGTGCGTGTAAGTGTGTTTAAGTACGTGTAAGTGCGTGTAAGTGCGTGGAAGTGCGTGTAAGTACGTGTAAGTGTATGTGAGTGCGTACAAGTATGTGTAAGTACGTGTAAGTGCGTGTAAGACTGTGTAAGTGCGTGTAAGAGCGTGTAAGAGAGTCTTATTGCGATTAACTGCATATAAGTGCGTGTATGTGCGTGTAAGTGTGTTTAAGTACGTGTAAGTGCGTGTAAGTGCGTGGAAGTGCGTGTAAGTACGTGTAAGTGTATGTGAGTGCGTACAAGTATGTGTAAGTACGTGTAAGTGCGTGTAAGACTGTGTAAGTGCGTGTAAGAGCGTGTAAGAGAGTCTTATTGCGATTAACTGCATATAAGTGCGTGTATGTGCGTGTAAGTGTGTTTAAGTACGTGTAAGTGCGTGTAAGTGCGTGGAAGTGCGTGTAAGTACGTGTAAGTGTATGTGAGTGCGTACAAGTATGTGTAAGTACGTGTAAGTGCGTGTAAGACTGTGTAAGTGCGTGTAAGAGCGTGTAAGAGAGTCTTATTGCGATTAACTGCATATAAGTGCGTGTATGTGCGTGTAAGTGTGTTTAAGTACGTGTAAGTGCGTGTAAGTGCGTGGAAGTGCGTGTAAGTACGTGTAAGTGTATGTGAGTGCGTACAAGTATGTGTAAGTACGTGTAAGTGCGTGTAAGACTGTGTAAGTGCGTGTAAGAGCGTGTAAGAGAGTCTTATTGCGATTAACTGCATATAAGTGCGTGTATGTGCGTGTAAGTGTGTTTAAGTACGTGTAAGTGCGTGTAAGTGCGTGGAAGTGCGTGTAAGTACGTGTAAGTGTATGTGAGTGCGTACAAGTATGTGTAAGTACGTGTAAGTGCGTGTAAGACTGTGTAAGTGCGTGTAAGAGCGTGTAAGAGAGTCTTATTGCGATTAACTGCATATAAGTGCGTGTATGTGCGTGTAAGTGTGTTTAAGTACGTGTAAGTGCGTGTAAGTGCGTGGAAGTGCGTGTAAGTACGTGTAAGTGTATGTGAGTGCGTACAAGTATGTGTAAGTACGTGTAAGTGCGTGTAAGACTGTGTAAGTGCGTGTAAGAGCGTGTAAGAGAGTCTTATTGCGATTAACTGCATATAAGTGCGTGTATGTGCGTGTAAGTGTGTTTAAGTACGTGTAAGTGCGTGTAAGTGCGTGGAAGTGCGTGTAAGTACGTGTAAGTGTATGTGAGTGCGTACAAGTATGTGTAAGTACGTGTAAGTGCGTGTAAGACTGTGTAAGTGCGTGTAAGAGCGTGTAAGAGAGTCTTATTGCGATTAACTGCATATAAGTGCGTGTATGTGCGTGTAAGTGTGTTTAAGTACGTGTAAGTGCGTGTAAGTGCGTGGAAGTGCGTGTAAGTACGTGTAAGTGTATGTGAGTGCGTACAAGTATGTGTAAGTACGTGTAAGTGCGTGTAAGACTGTGTAAGTGCGTGTAAGAGCGTGTAAGAGAGTCTTATTGCGATTAACTGCATATAAGTGCGTGTATGTGCGTGTAAGTGTGTTTAAGTACGTGTAAGTGCGTGTAAGTGCGTGGAAGTGCGTGTAAGTACGTGTAAGTGTATGTGAGTGCGTACAAGTATGTGTAAGTACGTGTAAGTGCGTGTAAGACTGTGTAAGTGCGTGTAAGAGCGTGTAAGAGAGTCTTATTGCGATTAACTGCATATAAGTGCGTGTATGTGCGTGTAAGTGTGTTTAAGTACGTGTAAGTGCGTGTAAGTGCGTGGAAGTGCGTGTAAGTACGTGTAAGTGTATGTGAGTGCGTACAAGTATGTGTAAGTACGTGTAAGTGCGTGTAAGACTGTGTAAGTGCGTGTAAGAGCGTGTAAGTGTGGGTAAGTGGGTGTAAGTGCATGTAAGTGCGTATAAGTGCGTGTAAGTACGTGTAAGTGTGTGTAAGTGCGTGTAAGTACATGTAAGTGCGTGTAAGTGCATGTAAGTGCGTGCAAGTATGTATAAGTACGTGTAAGTGCGTGTAAGACTTTGTAAGTGCGTGTAAGAGCGTGTAAGTGTGGTTAAGTGGGTGTAAGTGCATGTAAGTGCGTGTAAATACGTGTAAGTGCGTGTAAGTGCGTGGAAGTGCGTGTAAGTACGTTTAAGTGTATGTGAGTGCGTACAAGTATGTGTAAGTACGTGTAAGTGCGTGTAAGTGTGTGCAAGTGCGTGTAAACATGTGTAAGTGCGTGTAACTCCGTGTAAGTGTATGTTACTCTGTGTACGTGTGTATAAGTGCGTGTAAGTGTGTATAAGTATGTGTAAGTGCATGTAAGTGCATGTAAGTGCGTGTAAGTGTGTGTAAGTGCGTGTAAGTACGTGTATGTACGTGCAAGTATGTGTAAGTACGTGTAAGTACGTGTAGTACATGTAAGTGCGTGTAAGTTTGTGTAAGTGCGTGTAAGTGCATGTAAGTGCAATTAACTGCGTGTCAGTGCATGTAAGTAGGTGTAAGTGTATGTAAGTGCGTGTAAGTGAGTGTAAGTGTGTATAAGTAGGTGTTAGTACGTGTAAGTGTGTTTAAGTGCGTGTAAGTGAGTGTAAGTGCGTGTAAGCATTTGTAAGTACTTGTAAGTATGTGTACGTACGTGTAAGTGTGTTTAAGTGCGTATAAGTGTGTGTAAGTGCATGTAAGTGCGTGTAAGTGCGTGTAAGTGCGTGTAAGTGCGTAAGTGCATGTAACTGCGTGTAAGTGCGTGTAAGTGCATATAACAACGTTTAAGTGCGTGTAAGTGCATGTATGTGCGTGTAAGTGCATGTAAGTGTGTGTAAGTGCGTGTAAGTGCGTGTAAGTGCGTGTAAGTGCGTAGAACTGCATGTAAGTGCATGTAAGTGCGTCTAAGTATGGGTAAGTGTGTGTAACTGTGTTTAAGTGGGTGTAAGTGCATGTAAGATCTTGTAAGTGAGTGTAAGTGCGTGTAAGTGGGTGTAAGTGTATGTAAGTGCGTGTATAAGTTTGTGTAAGTTCATGTAAGTGCTTATAAGTGCATGTAAGTGCATGTAAGTGCGTGTTAGTGCATGTAAGTGCATGTAAGTACGTGGAAGTGCTTGTAAGTGCTGCGTGTAAGTAGCCACGTAGTCCTGTTCTGCATGTAAGTACGTGGAAGTGCTTGTAAGTGTTGCGTGTAAGTAGCGTTCGTGGTTTCGAAGGCATTGGTAGCGATGGTGGTCTCGCGTGCTTGTTTGGCGACGTAGTCCTGTTCTGCGGCCATGAGTTTGGGGCTGATGATGGAGATGGTCAGCTGGTCAACAGGCAGTTGCAGCAGAATTTGGCGGATGATATCACATTGACCCAGGAGGCCGGAGATGATGCCGGTGCAAACGACATCAGGAGGGAGGTCAGTTTTCATTTCCTTGAGATCGCGAGCAATGGTGGTGACGGCTACGATGTAACTGCCCATGTTGGTGCGGGCGTCGAAGGGCACGGAGAATAACGACATGATTTTGATGCCGCAGGCAGTGGAGGTGTTGTTGTTGAAGCGGTCTTTGAGGGACTTCCAGACCTCATGGGTCTTGGAACCGAGGGTGCGAATGTCTTCATGAAGCTCAGGAGAGGAGGTGGTCATGATGGTCATGAGGGCGGTGCTGTTGGCGACTTCCCAAGAGGCATGAGGGATGGTGGATGCAGAGGCGGCTCCAACGGGAGCGGAAGATGAGGAGGAACCTTGACCGGGATTCGACACGGATCCCCCGGAAGGGTCATTTCCTGATGTGGCTGCAGTCGAGGCAGACGCGGCGGCGGCGGCGGCGACATGTGGTTCTACTCGGTTGTCAGTGTTGGTGAGGAGGTGGCTGAGGCTGACTCCCTCAACCTTCTGTGTCCCGAAGAAGATAGACACCGAGTAGCTCAACAGCTTGTAGTTGCTGGTTCCATCAGGTTTCACAGCGAGCTTGGGAAGACAAGACTGAGTGTGGACGGAGGCCATGATGCAGTTGTCGTGGAGGCAGTGATGAACTGAGTTATGAGAGGCGGCTCGAGATAGCGACGCGAGATGGAGATATGATGATTGAGCGGCTAATGACAAAGAGGAAGGACAACTGAAATGATGGGCGGAAGGCAGATTATTGAGTACAGGAGCAGAACGGTGGGGACTGCTGAAGAGAAAGTGGGCGCAGGGACAGAGCCACGTGCGCAGCTGGCTGAGATGATGGAGAAGTGGAATCGACTGCTGCTGATGAGGAGGAGTTGGCGCACGGGCGAAACCTCGTGCGCGAAATCACCAAGAGGACGTGGAGTGGTGCTCCCACAACACCTTTAGACAGAAGAAGCGCTGCCACCGCACTTCTTCTGGCGACCACAGTTCTTCGAGGCGGTGGATGTGATGGAAGCGGAAGTGGGTGAGGCCAACGGTGGCGAGCACGAAAGCGCCAGGTGTGTTACTTGAGCTCTCCTACCATGTCAGAAGATTGCCTGTGCTTCCGGGAAGTGGACGCGGCCACAAAGATGAGCGTTTTAATGTGAGGGCAGAAGCACGAGCAGAAGCAGAGTGGAGACACAGGTGAAGAGCAGAATGAACAAGGAAGAAAGAGGAAAGAAAATGAATGTGATGTGGGCGCAGCACAGAAGGTGCGGGCGCTGAGCAAGTGTAAAATAGAGTGGACGCAGCACTTTTGGAGAGGACAGAAGCTTCCTTGAAGATGTGGACGTTGCTGATGTATGAATGACGTTAGTAGGATCGAGCTGGGCGTAGTGCGGGAGCACGGGCGCTAAGAAGGCACGGAAAGCAATGGAACTGGAGGCCGCCCAAAACGGGCAAGCCTGATGAGGAATCCAATGGATTGATTACTCAAATGAATAGAAGGACTATGAATAGCTACTCCTAGACTAGCGCGCTTCAGTGAGCGGTCTCAAAAGCGAAGTGGGGACTCCGGCAAGACAGAGAGGAGGAGCGCCTCGAGACCACGGTTCCGCTTTGCTAGCCGTACGCATATAGGAGTGACGTGAGAAGGATTGATCTCTGGCGGTGCGTGTGCCTTGGCCGTTGTGGCACAAAACCATTAGTTTGGTGGTGGCGATGTTCGCACAATTAACGGTCGTGAGACCGTTCGGTCTTCGGTCGTACGGCGCCGGAGATGAACCTGCACAGTCACTCTATTTGTCTCGGTGATTGCACCCCTTGAAGCGATCTCCGAGATGTTATCTGACAAGTATTTGTGCATGTAAGTGAGTGTAAGTGCATGTAAGTAAGTGAAAGTGCATATAAACACGTGTAAGAGTGTGTAACTGTGTGTAAGTGCGTGTAAGTGCGTGTAAGTGCCTATAAGTGCGTATAAGTGTGTGTAAGGGCATATAAGTGCGTGTAAGTGCATGTAACTATGTCTAAGTGCGTGTAAGTGTGTGTAAGTATGTGTAAGTGTGTGTATGTGCGTGTAAGTGCATGTAAGTGCGTGTAAGTGTGTGTAAGTGCGTATAAGTGCGTGTAAGTGTGTGTAAGTGCGTGTAAGTGCGTGTAAGTGCGTGTAAGTGCATGTAAGTGCGTGTAAGTGTGTGTAATAGCGTGTAAGTGCATACAAGTGCGTGTAAGTGCATGTAAGTGTGTGTAAGTGTGTGTAAGTGTGTGTAAGTATGTGTAAGTATGTGTAAGTGTGTGTAAATGCATGTAAGTGTGTGTAAGTGCGTGTACATGCGTGTAAGTGTGTGTAAGTATGTGTAAGTGTGTGAAAATGCATGTAAGTACATATAAATGTGTGTAAGTGCATGTAAGTGTGTGTATGTGCATGTAAGTACGTGTAAGTGTGTGTAAGTATGTTTAAGTGGATATAAGTACATGTAAGTACGTGTAAGTGCGTGTAAGTGCGTGTAAGTGCGTGTAAGTGCGTGTAATTGTATGAAAGTGTGTGTAAGTGTATGTAAGTAGGTATAAGTGCACGTAACAGCATGTAAGTACATGTAAGTGCGTGTAAGTTTATGTAACTGCGTGTAACTGTGTGTAAGTGCGTGTAACTGCGTGTAAGTGTGTGTAAGTGTGTGTAGGTGAGTGTAAGTGCATGTAAGTGCATGTAAGTATGTGTAAGTGCGTGTAAGTGTGTGCAAGTATGTGTAAGTATTTAGAAGTGTGTGTAAGTGTGTGTAAGTGAGTGTAAGTGCGTGTAAGTACCTGTAAGTGTGTGTAACTATGTGTAAGTACGTGTTAGTGCATGTAAGTGCATGTAAGTGTATGTAAGTGCGTGTAAGTACATGTCAGTGCGTGTAAGTATGTGTAAGTACGTATAAGTACGTGTAAGTGTATGTAAGTGCGTGTAAGTGTGTGTAAGTGCCTGTAAGTGCGTGTAAGTATGAGTAAGAGCGTGTAAGTGCATATAAGTGCATCGTAAGTGCATGTAACTATGTGTAAGTGCGTGTAACTGTGTGTAAGTACGTGTAAGTGCGTGTAAGTGCGTGTAAGTGCATGTAAGTACGTGTAAGTGTGTGTAAGTGCGTAGAAGTACGTGTAATTATGTGTAAGTGTGTGTAAGGGCGTGTAAGTACGTATACGTGTGTGTAAGTGCATGTATGTGTGTGTAAATGCATGTATCTGCATGTAAGTGTGTGTAAAAAAGTGTAAGTGGATATAAGTGTGTGTATGTACGTGTAAGTGTGTGTAAGTGCGTGAAAGTGTGTGTAAGTGCATGTAAGTGCGTGTAAGTGCGTGTTAGTGCGTGTAAGTGTGTGTAAGTGCATGTAAGTGTGTGTAAGTGTACATAACTCTGTGTAAGTGCATGTAAGTGTGTGTAAGTGTGTGTAACTGCGTGTAATTGCGTGTAAGTGCATGTAACTACGTGTAAGTGTGTGTAAGTGCGTGCAAGTACATGTATGTGCATGTAAGTGCGTGTAAGTGTGTGTAAGTGCGTGTAAGTGTGTGTAAGTATGTGTAAGTATGTATAAGTGCGTTTAAGTGCGTGTAAGTGTGTATGAGTGCTTGGAAGTGTGAGTAAGTGTGTGTAAGTGCGTGTAAATGCGTATTCGTGTGTATAAGTGTGTGTAAGTACGTGTAAGTGTGTATAAGTGCGTGTAAGTATGTGTAAGTGTGTGTAACTGCGTGTAAGTACGTGTTAATGCATGTAAGTGCGTGTAAGTGTGTCTAAGTGCGTATAAGTGCATGCAAGTGCGTGTAAGTGCATATAAGTACATGTAAGTACGTGGAAGTGTGTGTAGGTGCACGTAAGTGCGTGTAAGTGCATGTAAGTACGTGTAAGTGGGTATAAGTGTGTGAAAGTGCGTGTAAGTGGATGTAAGTGCGTGCAAGTGCGTGTAAGTATTTATAAGTGCGTGTAAGTGTGTGTAAGCGTGTATACGTGCATGTAAGTATGTGTAAGTACGCGTAACTACGTGTAAGTGCGTGTAAGTGCGTGTAAGTGCGTATAAGTGTGTGTAACTGCGTGTAAGTGTGTGTAACTGCGTATAAGTGTGTGTAACTGCGTGTAAGTATGTGTAATTACGTGTAAGTGTGTGTAAGTACATGTAAGTGCGTGTAAGTGCGTGTAAGTGAGTATAAGTGCGTGTAAGTGCATGTAAGTGTTCGTAAGTATGTGTAAGTATGTCTAAGTGCGTGTAAGTGCATGTAAGTTCGTGTAAGTGCGTGTAAGTGCGTGTACGTGCAATTAACTGCGTGTAAGTGCATATAAGTATGTGTAAGTCCGTATGAGTGTGTATAAGTGTGTGCAAGTGTGTGTAAGTGCGTGTAAGTGCGTGTGAATGCGTGTAAGTACGTGTAAGTATGTGTAAGTACGTGTAAGTGCGTGTAAGTGCGTGTAAGTATGTGTTTGTGTGTGTAAGTGCATGTAAGTGTGTGTAAGTGCGTGTAAGTGTGTGTTGGCGCGTGTAAGTGCGTGTAAGTACATATAAGTGCATGTAAGTGTGTGTAAGTGTGTGTAAGTATGTGTAAGTGTGTGTAAGTGAATGTAAGTGCGTGTAAGTATGTCTAAGTGCGTGTACGTGCATATAAGTGCATGTAAGTGTGTGTAAGTACGTGTAAGTACGTATAGGTACATGTAAGTCTATGTAAGTGCATGTAAGTGTGTGTGAGTGCGTGTAAGTGTGTGTAAGTGTGTGTAAGTATGTATACATGTCTATAAGTGTGTGTAAGCAGTGTAAGTGCGTGTAAGTGTGTGTCAGTGCGTGTAAGTGTATGTAAGTACATGTAAATGTGTGTAAGTACGTGTAAGTGCGTATAAGCGCGTGTAACTACGTGTAACTGCGTGTAAGTACGTGTAAGTACGTGGAAGTGCATGCAAGTGCGTGTAAGTATATGTACGTACGTGTAAGTGTGTCTAAGTATGTGTTAGTGTGTGTAAGTACATACAAGTGCGTATAAGTGTGTGTAGTTGCGTGTAACTGCGTGTAAGAGCGTGTAACTGCGTGTAAGTGTGTGTAAGTGCGTGTAAGTGTGTGTAAGTGTGTGTAATGACATATAAGTGCATGTAAGTGTGTGTAAGTGTGGGTAAGTGCGTGTAAGTGCGTGTAAGTGCATGTAATTATGTGTAAGTGTGTGTAATGTGGTGGAAGTACGTGTAAGGACATGTAAGTGTGTGTAAGTGCGTGTAAGTGCTTGTAAGTGCATGTAAGTGCGTGTAAGTGCGTGTAAGTGCGTATAACTGCATGTAATTGCGTGTTACTGTGTGCAAGTGTGTGTAAGTGCATGTAAAAGCGTGTAAGTGCGTGTAAGTGTGTGTAAGTGCGTGTAAGTACGTGTAAGTGCTTGTAAGTACGTGTAAGTGCGTATAAGTGCGTGTAAGTACGTGTAAGTACTTGTAAGTACGTGTAAGTGTGTGCAAGTGCATAGAAGTGTGTGTAAGTACTTGTAAGTGTGTGTAAGTATGTGTAAGTGTGTGTAAGTGTGTATAAGTGCATGTAAGTGCGTTTAGGTACATGTAAGTGCGTATAAGAGTGAGTAAGTGCGTGTAAGTGCATGTTAGTGTATATTCGTGCGTATAAATACGTGCAAGTACATGTAAGTGTGTGTAAGTACGTGTAAGTGTTGGTAACTAGTGTAAGTGTGTGTAAGTGCATGTAAGTGTGTGGAAGTATGTGTAAGTGTGTGTAAGTGCATGTGAGCGTGTGTAAGTGTGTGTAGGTGTGTATAAGTGCGTGTAAGTGCATATAACTGCGTGTAAGTATGTGCAAGTGTGTGTACGTATGTGTAAGTGTGTGTGATTGCGTGTAAGTGCGTGTAAGTGCGTGTAAGTACGTGTAAGTGTCTGTAAGTGCGTGTAAGTGCATATAAGTGTGTGTAAGTGCATGTAAGTATGTGTAAGTGCATGTAAGTGCGTGTAAGTACGTGTAAGTATGTGTAAGTGGGTATAAGTGCGTGTAAGTGCGTATAAGTGCGTGTAAGTGCATGTAAGTACATGTAACTGTGTGTAAGTAGGTGGAAGTGCATGTAAGTACGTGTAAGTGTGTCTGAGTGCGTACAAGTGTGGGTAAATGCATGTAAGTGTATGTAAGTGCATGTAAGTACGTGTAAGTGCATGTAAGTACGTGTAAGTGGGTATAAGTGCGGGTAAGTGCGTGTAAGTGCATGTAAGTACGTGTAAGTGTGTGTAAGTTCGTGTAAGTGCATATAAGTGCGTGTAAGTGTGCGTAAGTGTGTGTAAGTACATAAAAGTGTGTGTAAGTGTGCATAACTGCGTGCAAGTGCGTGTAAGTGTGTGCAAGTGTGTGTACATGCGTGAAACTGTGTGTAAGTGCATATAACTACGTGTAAGTTTGTGTATAAGTGCGTGTAAGTGCGTATAATTGGGTGTAAGTACGTGTAAGTGTGAGTACTTACTCACACTTACACGCACTTGCGTGTAAGTATGTGTTAGTGCGTATTTGTGTGTACAAGTACGTGTAAGTGCCTGTAAGTACGTGTAAGTGCGTACAAATATGTGTAAGTGTGTATAATTGTGTGTAAGTGCGTGTAAGTGCGTGTAAGTACGTGTAAGTACGTGTAAGTGCGTGTAAGTGCGTATAAGTGTGTATAAGTGCGTGTAAGTGCTTGTAAGTATTTGTAAGTGTGTGTAAGTGCATGTAAGTGCGTATAAGTGTGTGTAAGTGTATGTAAGTGCGTATACGTGCATGTAAGTGCGTGTAAGTGTGTGTATGTATGAGTAAGTGGATATAAGTGCGTGTAAGTACATGTAAGTGTGAGTAAGTGCATGTAAGTGCGTGGAAGTGCGTGTAAGTGCGTGTAAGTGTGTGTTAGCGTATGTAAGTGCATGTAAGTGCGTGTAAGTGTATGTAACTGCGTGTAAGTGCGTGTAAGTGCGTATAAGTTCGCGTAACTGCATGTAAGTGTATGTAAGTGCACGTAAGTGTGTGTAAGTGCATGTAAGTGCGTGTAAGTGCGTGTAAGTACGTGTAAGTGTGTGTAAGTATATGTAAGTGCATGTAAGTGTGAGTAAGTGCGTGTAAGTGCGTGTAAGTGCGTATTCGTGTGTATAAGTGCGTGTACATGAGTGTAAGTGTGTCTCAGTACATGTAAGTGTGTATAAGTGTGTGTAACTGCGTGTAAGTACGTGTTAGTGTGTGTAAGTGCGTGTAAGGGTGTGTAAGTCCGTGTAAGTGCATGTAAGTGCGTGTAAGTGCATGTAAGTATGTATAAGTATATATAAGTGCGTATAAGTGCGTATAAGTGTGTGTAACTGTGTGTAAGTGCGTGTAAGTGTGTTGTAAGTACGTGTTAGTGTGTAAATGTGCCTATAAGTACATGTAAAGGTGTGGAAGTGCGTGTAAGTACGTGTAAGTGTGTGTAAGTGCATGTATCTGCATATAAGTGCGTATAAGTACATATAAGTACATGTAAGTGTGTGTAAGTGCATGTAAGTGCGTGTAAGTGCGTGTAAGTACGTGTAAGTGCATACAAGTGCCTGTAAGTCCATATTATTGCGTGTAAGTGCATACAAGTGCGTGTAAGTGCATGTACGTGTGTGAAAGTGCATGTAAGTGCATGTAAGTGGGTGTAAGTACGTGTAAGTGGGTATAAGTGGGTGTAAGTGTGTGTAAGTGCGTGTAAGTGCATGTAAGTGCGTGTAAGTGCGTTTAAGTGCATGTAAGTGTGTGTAAGTACGTGTAAGTGTGTATAAGTGCATGTAAGTGCGTATAAGTATGCGTAACTACGTGTAAGTGTGTGTAAGTATGTGTAAATGCGTGTAGGTGTGCATAACTGCGTATAAATGCGTGTAATTGTGTGTAAGTGTGTGTAAGTGCGTGTAAGTGTGTGTAAATGTGTGTGTGTGTGTAAGTACGTGTAAGTGCATGTAAGTGTGTGTAAGTACGTGTTAGTCCATGTAAGTGCGCGGAAGTGCGTGTAAGTGCATGTAAGTGCGTATTCGTGTGTAAAAATGTGTATAAGTACGTGTAAGTGCGTGTAAGTGCGTGTAAGTGCATGTAAGTGCGTGTAAGTATGTCGAAGTACGTACAAATGCATGTAAGTGTGTGCAAGCACGTGTAAGTGCGTGTAACTGCGTGTAAGGGCATGTAAGTGCGTATAAGTGCATATAAGTGCGTGTAACTACGTGAAAGTGTATGTAAGTACATGTAAGTGCGTATTAGTGCGTGTACGTGCGTGTAAGTACGTGTAAGTGCTTGTAAGTGCGTGTAAGTTCATGTAAGTGCGTGTAAGTGCGTGTAACTACGTGTAAGTATGTCTCACTACGTCTAAATGTGTGTAAGTGTGTCTAAGTGCGTGTAAGTGCGTGTAAACGTGTGTAAGTGCATGTAAGTACATATAAGTGCGTGTAAGTACGTGTAAGTATGTGTACATACATGCAAGTGTTTGTAAGTGTGTGTAAGTACGTGTAAGTATGTGTAAGTGCGTGCAATTTTGTGTATGTGCGTGTAAGTGCGTGTAACTGCAATGAACTGAATATAAGTGTATGTAAGCACGTGTAAGTGCGTATAAGTGCGTGTAGATATGTGTAAGTGCGTGCAAGTGTGTGTAAGTGCGTATAAGTGCGTGCAAGTGCGTGTAAGTGCATGTAAGTGCATGTAAGTGCGTGTAAGTACGTCTAAGTGCGTGCAAGTGCGTGTAAGTGTGTGTAAATGCGTGCAAGTGCGTGCAACTGCGTGTAAGTGTGTGTAACTGTGTGTAAGTGTGTGTAAGTGCGTGTAAGTACGTGTAAGTGTGTTGAAGTGTGTGTAAGTTCGTGTAAGTATGTGGAAGTGTGTGTAAGTGCAATTAACTGCGTGTAAGTGCGTGTAAGTGCGTGTAAGAGTGTGTAATAACGTATAAGTGTGTGCAAGTGTGCATAAGTGCGTGAAAGTGTGTGTAAGTGCGTGTAAGTGAATGTAAGTGCGTGTAAGTACGTCTAAGTGTGTGTAAGTGTATGTAAGTGCATGTAAGTGCGTGTAAGTATGTGTAAGTCTCTGTAAGCGCATGTAAGTGCGTATAAGTATGTGTAAGTGCGTTTAACTGCGTGTAAGTACGTGTAAGTGCGTGTAAGTGTGTGTAAGTGCGTGTAAGTGTGTGTAAGCATGAGTAATTGCGTGTAGGTATGTGTAAATCCGTGTAAGTGCGCGTAAGTGTGTGCAAGTGTGTGTAAGTACATGCAAGTGTGTGTAAGTGTGTATAAGTGCGTTTAAGTGCATGTAAGTGTGTGTAAGTGTGTGTTAGTGCGTGTAAGTGTGTGTAACTGCGTTTAAATGGGTGTAAGTGCATGTAAGTGTGTGTAAGTTCTTGTAAGTACGTGTAAGTACGTGTAAGTCCGTGTATGTATATGTAAGTGTGTGTAAGTGCATGTAAGTTTTTGTAAGTGCCTGTAATTGCATGTAAGTGCGTGTTAGTACATGTAAATGCGTGTAAGTGTGTGCAAGTATGTGTAAGTGCGTGTAAGTGCGTGTAATTGCATGTAAGTACGTGTAAGTGCATATAAGTGCGTGTAAGTACATGTAAGTGCGTGTAAGTACGTGTAAGTGTGTGTAACTGCGTGTAAGTACGTGTAAGTATGGGTAAGTGCGTGTAAGTGCGTGTAAGTGTGTGTAAGTACGTGTAAGTACGTGTAAGTGTGTGTAAGTGTGTGTACGTGTGTGGAAGTGCGTGTAAGTGCATGTAAGTGTGTGTAAGTGCGTGTAAATGTGTGCTCTTGGCATTGCCCAAGGTGTCTTAGCCTTGCTCTAGTTGTCTTCGCCATGCTCTAGATATCCTAGCCTTGATCCATTTGTCTTGGCCTAGCTCCATTTGTCTTGGGTCTCCTTCAGTTGTCTTCGACTTGCTCTAGTTGTCTTGGCTTTGATCCAGCTGTCTTGGCCTTGCTGTAGACATCTGGACTTCCTCCAGATGTCTTGGGCTTGCTTCAGTTGTCATTAGCTTGCCCTAGTTGTCTTGGCCTTGCTCTTGTCGTCTTGGCCTTGCTCTAGTTGTCTTGGGCTTGGTCCACTTGTCTTGTGCTTGCTCCAGCTGTCGTCGGCTTGCTCTAGTTCTCTTAAGGTTTCTCTAATTGTATTGGGCTTGCTCCAGTTGCCTTGGCCTTGCTCCAGTTTTATCGTGCTTGCTCCAGATGTCTTTGGCTTGCTCCACTTGTCTTGGCCTTGCTCCGGGTTTATTTGGTTTGCTCCAATTGCCTTTGGCTTGCTCCAGCTGTCTTAGCCATGATCCAGCTGTCTTTGAATGGATCCAGTTGTCTTGGGCTTGCTCCAGTTGTCTTGGCCTTTCTCTTGTTTTGTTAAACTTGCTCTACCTGTTATGGACAAGCTCCAGGGTTTTTGAACTTGCTCCAGCTGTCTTGACCTTGCTCCCGTCGTCATAGGCTTGCTCCAACTATCTTGGGCTTGCCCCAGTTGTCTTGGACTTGCTCCACTTGTCTTGGGTTTTCTTCTGTTGTCTTGGGCTTGCTCTAGTTGTCTTGGCCTTGCGCCAGTTATATTGCGCCAGCTCCAATTGTCTTTGGCTTGCTCCAATTGTCTTGGCCTTGTTCCAGTTGTCTTGGGCTTGCTCCAGCTGTTTTTGCATTGATCCAGTTGTCTTGGCCTTGCTCCAGCTGTCTTGGGCTTGCTCCAACTGGAGCAAGCCCAAGATAACTGGAGCTATCCGAAGACAAGTGGAGCAAGCCCAAGACAACTGGAGCAAGCCCAAACAACTCAAGCAAGACCAAGACAAATGGAGCAAGCCCAAGACAACTGGAGCAAGCCCAATGCAGCTTGGGCAATCCTGAGAAAACAAGAGTAAGGCAATTATAACTGTAGCAAGGCCAATACAACTAGGGCAAGCCCAAGACAACTGGAGTAAGGCGAAGAAAACTGGAGCAAGGCCAAGAGAACTGGAGCAAGCCCAAGACAACTGGTGCAAGCCCAAGAGAATGGGATCAAGCCCAAGACAACTGAAGCCAGGCCAAGAAAACTGGAGCCAGGCCAAGACAAGAGGAGCAAGCCCAAGACAACTGGAGCAAGCCCAAGACAATTGGAGCAGGTCCAAGACAACTGGAGCAAGGCCAAGGCAACTGGAGCAAGGCCAAAACAACTGGAGCAAGCCCAAGACAACTGGAGCAAG
>SZWC01002877.1:153201-167542 GCA_023375785.1 Penium margaritaceum
ACAACTGGAGCAAGCCCAAGACAACTGGAGCAGGCCCAAGACAACTGGAGCAAGGCCAAGACAACTGGAGCAAGGCCAAGTTAACTGGAGTAATGCCAAGAAAGTTGGAGCAAGCCCAATACAAGTGGAGCTAGGCCAAGACAACTAGAGCAAGCCCAAGACAACTAGAGTAAGCATAAGATACATGGGGCAAGCCCAAGACAACTGGAGCAAGCCCAAGACAACAAGAGCAAGGCCAAGACAGCAGGAGCAAGACCAAGACAGTTGGAGCAAGGCCAAGACAATTGGAGAAGGCCTACAACAACTAGAGCAAGCCCAAGACACTATAAAACTACAGCAAGGCCAAAAAAACTTGGAGGAAGCCAAAGACAACTGGAGCACGCCAAAGACAACTCGAGCAAGGCCAAGACAACTGGATCAAAGCCAATACAAGTGGAGCAAGCCCAAGACAATTATAGCAAGCCAAGGATAATTGGAGGTAAGCCAAGAGAGGTGGAGCAAGGTCAGGACAACTAGACCATGGCTGAGAGAACTGGAGCAAGGCCAAGAAACCTGGAGCAATGCGAAGCCAGCTGGAGCAAGCCCAAGAGAACTGGATCAATGCACAGACAACTGGAGCAAGCTTAAGACCATTGGAGCAAGCCTAAGCCCTTTGGGGAAGGCCCAGGACACCTTGAGCAAGCCCAAAACAACTGGAGCACGGCAGAGATAATTGGAGCAAGGCAAAGATGAACTGGAGTAAGGCCAACAGAACTGGACCAAGCCCAAGACAATTGGAGCAAGCTTAAGACAACTGGAGCATGCCAAAGACAACTGAAGCAAGGCCAAGACAACTTGAGCAGAGCCAAGAGAATGGAACCAAGCCCAAGACAACTGGAGCAGGCCCAAGACAGCTGAGGCAAGTCCAAGCCAACTGGAGCTAGCCCAAAAGAACTGGAGCAAGGCCAAGACAACGGGAGCAATGCCAAGAAAGCTAGAGCAAGCCCAAGACAACTGGAATAATGCCAAGACAACGGGGGAAAGCCCAAGACAGCTGGAGCAAACCTAAGACAACTGCAACAAGCCCAATACAGCTGGAGCAAGGCCAAGACAACTTGAGCAAGCCCAAGACAACTGAAGCAAGCCAAAGACAAGTGCAGTAAGCCCTAGACAAATGGGCAGAGCCCAAGACAACCGGCGCAAGCCTATGACAACTGGAGCAATGACAAGAAAGCTGGAGTAATTCCAATAAACCTGGAGCAAGTCCAAGACAACTGGAGCAAGCCCAAGAAAATTGGAGCAAGCCCAATACATCTGGGACAAGCCCAAGACAACTAGCGCAAGCCTAAGACAACTTGGGCAAGGCGAAGACAACTGGAGCAAGCCCAAGAGAACTGGAGCCAGCCCAAGACAACCGGAGCAAGCCCAAGCAAACTGGAGCAAGGCCAAGACAACTGGAGCAAGCCGAAGACACGTGGAGCAAGTCAAAAACAACTGGAGCAAGGCCAAGACAACTAGAGCAAGGCCAAGACACCTGGAGCAATCCCAACACAACTGGAGCAAACCCAATACAACAGGAGCAAGGCCAAGACAACTGGAGCAAACCCAAGGAAATTAGAGCAAGCGAACGGCAACTGAAGCAAGCCCAAATAAACTGGGGCAAGGCCAATACAACTGGAGCGAGGCCAATAAATTGGAACAAGTTGAAGACACTGGATCAAGCACATGACAACTGGAGCAGGCCAAAGACAGTTGGAGCAAGGCTAAGAAAACTGGAGCAAAGCCAAGACAACTGGAGAAAGCCCAAGACAACTGGATCAGGCCCAAGACAACTGGAGCAATGCCAAGACAAGTGGAGCAAGACCAAGACTACTAGAGCAAGGCCAGGACAATTGGACCAATGCCAAGACAGGTGGAACAAGCCCGAGACAACTGGAGCAAGGCTACGATAACTGGAGCAAGCCCAAGACAACTAGAGAAAGCCCAATATAACTGGGACAAGCCCAAGACAACTGGAGCAAGCCCAATTCAACTAGAGCAAGGCCAAGACAACCGGAACAAGGCCAAGACAACTGGAGCAAGGCCAAGAAAACTCGAGCAAGCCCAAGACATCTGGAGCAAGCCGAAGACAACTAGAGCAGGCCCAAGACAACCACAGGAAGGCCAAGGCAATTGGAGCAAGGCTAAGATAACTGGAGCCAGCCAAGGCCAACTGGAGCAGGCCCAGGACAACTGGAGCAAGGCCAAGACAACTGGAGCAAGGACAAGACAACTGAATCAAGTCAAAGACAACTGGAGCAAGGCCAAGGCAGCTGGAGCAGGCCCACGATATATGCAGCAAAACCAAGATAACGGTAGGAAGGTTACGACAACGAGAGGAAGGCGAATAAAACTGAATCAAACCCAAGTCAACTGGAGCATGTCCAAGACAATTGAAGCAAACGAAAGACAACTGGAGCAAGGCCTAGACAAATGGAGCAACGCGAAGACAACTACAGCAAGTCCAAGACAAGAAGAGCAGGCCTTAGACAACTAAAGCAAGGCAAAGACAATTGGAACAAGACCAATACAACTGAAGCAAGGCCAAGACAACTAGAGCAATGGTAAGACAGCGGGAGCACGCCGAATACAACTGAAGGAAGGCCAAGACAACTGGAGCAAGCCCAAGACAACTAGAGCAAGCCCAAGATAACAGGGGCAAGCCTATGGCAACTAGAGCAAATAGGGCACAGCTAAGGCCCACAAAGAGTGCAACTAGGGCGCAACTAGGCGCAACTAGGGCGCAACTAGGGCGCAACTAGGGCGCAACTAGGGCGCAACTAGGGCGCAACTAGGGCGCAACTAGGGCACAACTAGGGTGCAACTATGACGCAACTAGATCGCAACTAGGGCGTAACTAGGGCGCAATTAGGGTGCAAATGGGGGCAACTAGGGCGCAACTAGGGCGTAACTAGGGCGCAACTAGGGTGCATTTAGGGCGCAACTAGGGCGCAACTAGGGTGCAACTAGGGTGCAACTAGGGCATATCTAGGGTGCAACTAGGGCGCAACTAGGGTGCAACTAGTCTGCAAGTTGGGCGCAACTAGGGCGCAGCTAAGGCGCAACTATGACGTAAGTAAGACGCAACTAAGAGCACAACTATGGGACAACTAGGGCGTACCTAGTGCCCAACTGAGGCGCAACTAGGGCGCAAGTAGGCGCCAGTAGGGCGCAAGTATGGCGCAACTAGGGCGCAAATAGGGCGCAACTAGGACGCAACTAGGGCGCAACTAGTGCGTAACTAGGGTGCAACTAGGGTGCAAGTAGGGCGCAACTAGGATGCAACTAGGGCGCCGGGGTGCAACTAGGGCGCAACGAGGGGGAAACTAGGGCGCAACTAGGGTGCAACTAGGACGCAACTAGGACACAACTAGGACGCAACTTCGGCGCAACTAGCGTGCAACTAGGGTGCAATTAGGACGCAACTAGGGCGTAACTAGGGCGCGACTAGGGCGCGACTAGGGCGCGACTTGGGCGCGACTAGGGCGCAACTAGGGCACAACTAGGGCGCAACTTGGGCGCAACTAGGGCGCAACTAGGGTACAACTAGTGCGCAACTAGGGTGCAATTAGGGTGCGACTAGGGTGCGACTAGGGCGCGTCTAGGGCGCGACTAGGGCGCGTCTAGGGCGGGATCTGGGCGCATCTAGGGTGCAACTAGGGCGCAACTAGGATGCAACTAGGGCGCAATTAGGGCACAACTGGGAGCAACGAGGGTGCAACTAGGGCGCAACTAGGGCACAACAAGGGCCCAACTAGGGCGCAACGAAGGCACAACTAGGGCGAAACTAGGGCACAACTAGGGCGCAACTAGGGCGCAACTAGGGCGCAACTAGGGTGCAACTAAGGCGCAACTAGGACGCAAATAGGGCACAAGTAGGACGCAGCTATGGCACAACTAGGGTACAACTAGGGCGTAGCTAGCTCCCAACTAAGGCGCAACTAGAGCGCAACTAATACGTAACTAGGGTGCAAGTAGGACGCAACTATGGCGCATGTAGGGCGCAAGTAGGGCGCAACTAGGGCACAACCAAGGCGCAACCAGGGCGCAACTAGGGTGCAACTAGGGCGCAACTAGGGCGCAACTACGGCGCAACTACGGCCCAACTATGGCGCAACTATGGTACAACTAGGGCGCAACTAGAGCGCAACAAGGCCACAACTAGGATGCAACTACGACGCTTGTAGGGTGCAACTAGAGCGCAACTAGGGCGCAACTAGGGCGCAACAAGGGCGCAACAAGGGCGCAACTAGGGCGCAACGAGGGTGCAAGGAGGGTGCAGCTAGGGTGCAACTAGGGCGAAACTAGGGCACAACTAGGGTGCAACTAGGGCGCAACTAGGGTGCAACTAGGGCGCAACTAGAGCACAACTTGAGCATAACTAGGACGCAACTAGGTCGTAACTAGTGCGCAACTAGGGCGCAACTAGGGCGCAACTAGGGCGCAACTAGGGCGCAACTAGGGCGCAACCGGGGCGCAACCAGGGCGGAAATAGGGCGCAACTAGGACACAACTAGGGCGCAACTAGGGTGCAACTAGGATGCAACTAGTGTTCAAGTTGGTCGCAACTATGGTGCAACTAAGGGGCAATTAGCGCACAAGTAGGGCACAAGTAGGACACAACTAGGGTGCAACTAGGGCATAACTTGGGTGCAACTAGGACGCAACTAGGGCACAACTAGGGCGCAAATAGGGTGCAACTAGGGTGCAATTCGGGCGCAACTGGGGGCAACTAGGGTGAACTAGGGCGCAACTAGGTGTAACGAGGACACAACTAGGGTGCAACTAGGGTGCAGCTAGTGCGCAACTAGGGCGCAACTAAGGCGCGACTAGGGCGCGACTAGGGCGCAACTTGGGCGCAACTAGGACGCAACTAGGGCGCAACTAGGACGCAACTAGGGCGCAATTAGGACGCAACTGGGGGCAACTAGGACGCAACTAGGGCGCAACTAGGGTACAACTAGGGCGGAACTAAGGCACAACTAGGGCGCAACTAGGACACAACTAGGGCGCAATTAGGGCGCAACTAGGGCACAAGCAGGGCGCAGCTAGGGTGGAACTAAGGCGCAACTAGGGCGCAAAAAGGGCACAAGTAGGACGCATCTAGGGCGCAAGTAGGGTACAACTAGGGCATAGCTAGTGTCCAACTAAGGCGCAACTAGGGCGCGACTAGGGCGCAACTAAGACGCAACTAGGGTGCAAGTAGGGCGCAACTAGGGTGCAAGTAGGGTGCAAGTAGGGTGCAACTAGGGCACAACTAAGGCGCAACAAGGGCGCAACTAGGGCGCAACTTGGGTGCAACTAGGGCGCAACTAGGGCGCAACTAGGGTGCAACTAGGATGCAACTAGGGCGCAACTAGAGCGTAACTAGGGCGCAAGTAGGGCGCAACTAGGACGCAACTAGGGCGCAACTAGAGCGCAGCTAGGGCGTGACTAGGGTGCAACAAGGGAGAAACGAGGATGCAACTAGGGTGCAACGAGGGTGCAACGAGGGCGCAACAAGGGCGCAACTAGGGCGCAACTAGGGTGCAACTAGAGTGCAACTAGGGCGCAACTAGGGTGCAACTAGGGCGCAACTAGGACACAACTTGGGCACAGCAAGGACGCAACTAGGTCACAAGTAGGGCGCAACTAGGGCACAACTAGGGCGCAACTAGGACACAACTAGGGCGCAACTTGGGCGCAACCAGGGTGCAACCAGAGAGTTGATTTGTAACAGGGAGTTGATTTGCAACCGGGAGTTTATTTTGCATTGAGGAGTTAATTTACAGCAGAAAATTCATTTGCAATGGGGCATTGATTTGTGACAGTGAGAAATTGGGACCAGGATTTTGGTTGCGGTGGGGGATTGATTTGCGACAGGGATTTGATTTGCGACAGGATTTCATTGGCGACGGGGTGTTGATTTCTGGTGGGGAGTTCTTCTGTGACCAGGAGTTGATTTGGGATGGGGAGCTTATCTTGAAATGGGGAGTTGATTTACGACAGTGAGTTGATTTGCGACGGGGGTTGATTTGCGACAGGGAGTTGATTTGTGACGGGGTGTTAATGTGCAACAGAAAGTTATTTTGTGATGGAGAGTTGATTTTTGACCAAGAGTTGAATAACAACGGGGGGTTGATTTGCATCAGGGAGTTGATTTGTGACTGGGAGTTGATTTATGACGGGGATTTGATTTCAAAAGGTGAGTTGATCATGACAATATTTCATTTCTGATGGGAGGTTGAGTTGTAACGGAGAGTTAAACTGCGACCGAGAGTTGATTTGTGACAGAGATGATTTGCAACAGGGAGCTGATTGATGAAAAGACATTGAGTTGTGATCGGGACTTTATTTGCAACTGGAAGTTGAGTTGCGACAGAGAGTTGATTTGCGACCGGGAGCTGGTTTGCGACAAGACCTCATTTTGTCATGGAGAGTTTAATTACGACGGATATTTGATTTGCGACCCGGATCTGATTTGTGACGGGGCGTTGATTTACGACCAGGAATCGATTTACAAAGGGGAGTTGATTTGTGACATGATTTGATTTGTGACATGAGTTTATTTGCAACGGGGAGTTCATTTGCGATGGGAGTTGAATTGCAATTGAGAGTTGATTTGGGACTAGGAGTTGTTTGGAATGGGAAATTGATTTGCGACGAAGACCTGATTTGTGACTGGGAGTTGAATTCTGATGGGGAGTTGATTTAGGATGGTGAGTTGATTTGGGACGGGGATTGTATTTGCGGCGGGGAGTTGATTTGTGACTGGGAGTTATTTCTTTACCAATAGTTGATTTGCGACAGGGAGTTGATTTGCAACAAGGAGTTCATTTGTGACAAAGAACTGATTTGCAACGGGGAGTTGATTTGCCACCGGGAGTTTGTTTTGCAATGGGGAGTTAAATCTGCAAGAGATACATTATTTGCAATTGGGCATTGATTTGAAACAGTGAGAATATGTCACCGGGATTTTGTTTGCGGCGGGGGATTGATTTGCAACAGGTATTTGATTTGAGATGCGAGTTCATTTGTGACGGGAGCTAAAATGCAACAGGAATTTGATGTGTGACGGGGAGTTGTTTTGCGACCGGGAGTTGATTCGGGATGGGAAGTTGATTTTACAACAAGGAGTTTACTCACAAGAGGGATTTCATTTACAACGGGGGTTGATTTGCGACAGGGAGTTGATTCACAACAGGTTGTTGATTTGTGACGGGGAGTTAATTTGTAATAAAGAGTTGATTTGTGACCAAGAGTTCATTTACAACGGGGGGTTGATTCGCGTCCGGGAGTTAATCTGTGACTGGGAGTTGATGTGTGATGCGGAGTTGATTTAAAATGGTGAGTTGATCTGCAACGGGATTTCATTAGTGACAGGGTGTTAATTTGTAACAGAGAGTTGAGTTACGACCGAGAGTTGATTTGCAACAAGAAGCTGATTTGCAATGATAAGTTGATTTACAACAGGTTGTGGTTCGGAGTTGATTTGCAATAGATAGTTGATTTGTGATGGGGAGGTGATTTGCAAAAGAAAGTTTAGTTGCGGCCAGGAGTTGATTTGCGACAAGAGCTGATTTGCAACCAGGAAATTAGTGACCAGAGATGATTTGTGACGGGGATTTTATTTGCATTTAGAGCTAATTTGCGACCGGAGTTGGGCTAAGATGGGGGGTTCATTTGCGACGGGGAGTTTATTTGCACTGGGAAGATGATTTACAACCAGGATATTATTTGCAACCGGGAGTTGATTTGCGACGGAGAGTTGATTTACGACAAATAGTTTCATTGCAAATAGGATTTGTTTTGCAACTGGGGTGGATTTGCGACCGGCAATTGATTTGTGAATGGGGACTTTGTTTGTGACGGGAGTTGATTTGCGACAGAGTTGATTTTTGACGGGAGTTGATTTGTGACCGCGAGTTGATTTGCAACAAGGAGTTGATTCGCGACGGGAAGCTGATTTATGACCGGGGTTTGATTTGCGACGGGAAGTTCATTTTCAGCAAGAAGTGGATTTGCGACGGGGTTGATTTGCAACAAGGGGTGGTTTGCGACAGGGGTGATTCGTGACAGGGGATAATTTGCAACAGGGGGTTATATAAGATAGGTGTAAATTGTAATAGGAGGTGATTTACAACAGGTTGTGGTTCACGACAGGGGAAGATGTTAGTAGAGGGTAATTTGTGACAGGTGGTAAGTTGTAACATGGAGTGTGTTACAAAAGTGATGCGTTGTGACAGGGGTGGTTTGTGACAGCAGGTGGTTAGTGACAATATGTGATTTGTGACCGGGAGTTGATTTGCAACGAGGAGTTGACTTGCGACGGGAAGCTGATTTATGACCGGGGTTTGATTTGCCACGGGAAGTTGATTTTCAGCGGGAAGTGGATTTGCGACGGGGTTGATTTGCAACAAGGGATGATTTGCGACAGGGGTGATTCGTGACAGAGGATAATTTTCAGCAGGGGATTATATACGATAGGGGTAATTTGTAATAGGAGGTGATTTACAACATATTGTGGTTCATGACAGGGGAAGATGTTAGTAGAGGGTGCTTCGTGACAGGTGGTAACTTGTAACATGGAGTGAGTTACAAAAGCGATGCGTTGTGACTGGGGTGGTTTGTGACAGTAGGTGGTTTGTGACAATATGTGATTTGCCACAGAGGGTGTTTTGTCACAAGAGGTGATTTGTGGCAGGTGGTGATTTGCAACATGAGGTGATTTACAATATGGGTTTGTTCACAACAGGAGGTTATTTGCGACAGGGGATGACTTACGTCATGGGGTGAATTCCAACAGGGGTGACTTGTGGCAGAAGGTTATTTGACAAGGGTATTTTGCGGCAGGGAAAATTGTACAAGGAGGTGATTTATAATAGGGGGTGACTTACGGCAGTGGGTAATGCATAACAGGGGTTCATTTGTCACGAGGTGTCATGAGGAAACGCTTTTAACACGGGGTGAGCTGCAAAAAGGGATGATGCACGGCAAGGTGTGACATGTCACAGGGTGATTTGCAACAAGGGGTGACTTGTAACAGGGGGTGAGTTGCCACATTGTAGAATTTTAACAATGAGTCATTTGTGAGAGTGGGTGAGTTGCTAAATAGGGATTGAGTTACAACAGGGAGTGAGTCGTGTGATGGGATCAATCTGCGACTGGTGGTGATTTGCGTCAAGAGGTGATTTGTGATAGGGGGTAATTGATGACAAGATGTACAGTGCGACTGGGGGTGCTTTGGGATAGGAGGTCATTTGTGTCAAGAGAAGATTTGTGGTCGGCGGTGATGTACAACAGGGGTGATTTGTGACAGGGGGTGATTTGCAACAGGGAGTGACTTGTAGGGGGTAATTTATGACGGAGAAATTTGTGACAGTTGGTAATTAGCAACAGAGGGTGAACGACACGTTGTGAGTTGTAACAGGGGGTCATTTGTGACAGGATGTGATTTACAACAAGGGATGATTAGCAAGAGAGGGTAAGTTGTTACTTGGGGTGATTTGTGACCATGGGTGATTGGAAACAGTGGATGAGTTGCAAAAGAGGGAGGTTTGTGACAGGAATTGATTTGGGACCGGGGGTGAGTTACGACAAGAAGTGACTTGTGACAGGGGGTGTTATTTGAGACATGGGTGATTTGTGACAGGGGGTGATTTCTGACGAGGAGTGAGTTGTAACAAGGGTTGAGTTGCAACAGGGGGTGATTCATTCATGGACTGATTCACGGCACAGGATGATTTGTGACAGGAGGTGACTTGCGACAGGGGGCGACTTGTGAATGGGGATGATTTGTGACAGGGTTGATTTGTGATAGAGGGTGATTTTCGACTCGGAGTGATTTGCATCGGAAGGTGATTTACAATACGGGGGGATTTGCGGTAGGGGGTGCTTGCCACACGGATGACGTACAACATTTGGTGAGTTGCGACAGAAAGGTGATTTATGATAGGGTGTGATTTGTGACAATGGGTGATTTGTGACGAGGGTGACCTGTGACAGGAATTACTTTAAAAAAGGATTTGATTTGCAAAAACGGGTGGGTTATGACAATTGGTGATTTACAACAGAAGGTGATTTGTGATACATACACTTGTGATGGGGGGTGATTTGCGACTGGGGGTAACTCACAACAGGTAGTGAGATATAACAGGAGGTGACATGCAATAAGGGTGTTTTATATAGAGGGTTTTCTTTGGGGTGATTTGCAACAGGGGTTAATTTGTGACGGAGAGATGTGTGACATGGGATGAGTTGCAACAATGAATGATTTCTGACAGGGGCTTATTTGCAACAGGGAGTGCCCTATGGCTGGATGATTTATAACAAGGTGTTATTTACGACACGGGATGATCTACCAAAGGGGATTGTTTATGAAAGGGGGTGATTTATGACAACTGGTGATTTGCAACAGGATGCTTTTTATGACAGTGCGTGTTTTATGAAGTGTGGTGATTTGTCACAGGGGTAGACTTGCGACAAGAGAAGATTTGCATCACTTGGTGCGTTGTGACCGGTGGTTATTTGTGACAGGGGGAAATTTAGACTTGAGACAACGGGTGGGTCGCAACAATGGGTGATTGGTGACAAGGGTGATTTCCGATGAGGGTGATTTCGTCCCCCCGTCGTCTCTCAACAGAAATCATCAAAATTGTTGCTATCGTCAAATTTATAGGATACAAAAAATAATTTCAAAACATATCCAATGAATTTAAGTACCTACCTACATAATTTGTTTTCCCAGGTGCATGTTACGTTGTCATCTTGTTTTGATGATTTGCTCATTTTGGTGTTGTTCCTTTTTTCAATAAAATGAGAACAAAAAATTCATGTTGCGAGTCAATTTGTGACGGGAAGTTGATATACAACATGGAGTTGATTTGTGAAGGGAGTTCATTTGCGACCGGGATCTCATTTGGGATGGGGAGTTGATTTGCAACGGCTAGTTTATATACGACAAGGAGTTGAATTGCGGTGGGGATTGGTTTGCAAAAGGGAGCTGATTAAGGACGGGGTGTTGATTTGTGACGGGGAGCTGATTTGCGACAGAGAGTTTATTTGGGATCGGGAGTTGATTTGCAACTGGGAGTTCATTTGCGACCGGGAGTTCATTTGTGTTCAGGACATGTTTACAACTAATAGTTAATTTGTAATGGAGAGTTTGTTTTTGATGGTGACATGATTTACGACGGGATTTTATTTATGAGGGGAGGTTTATTTGCAATGGAGACCTAAGTTGCAACCGGGAGTTGATTTGCAACTGGATGTTAAATTGCAACAAGGAGTTGATCTGTGACAAAGAGCTGATTTGCAACAAGAATTCGATATACGACAAGAAGATGACTTGCAACCCGGGGTTTATTTGTCACTAGGAGTTGATTTGTTATGAAGAGTTGATTTGCGACCGGGATTTGGTTTCCAACGGGGAGTTGATTTTCGACAGGGAGTTGATTTACGACCAGGACTTGATTAACGATGGAGTTGATTTGGGCTGGTGAGTTGATTTGTGTCTGGGAGTTCATTTGCGCCGCCGCAGCTGGCATGCTCTCGGCAGTAAGAACGTTTGCATGTTTGCATGCGTGAACGTTCAAACGGCCAAGAGATGCCAGCTACCTTGATGGCATGCTCTCTTGCTCTCGCTCTCCCACTATCCCGTTGCACTATTGGCTCGCTGTCCAGCTGTCCTACTTCCTGGCTGTCCCGCTCGCCTACTCCCCCTCCGTCCTCAGACATGGAAGCAAAGGTTCCTCGTCGAAATTAGTAGTTGGCAAATAAATGATCGCGACCCATCGCCAAAGTTAAAGGTGGACCATGCACTTCATGAACAAATTTGAGAGAAAAAGAAAATTATCTGAACCCGACAACCTTTGACGATATCGTGCATCATAAAGTTAGCAAAAACAAAACAATCGAAATCATAAATCACAAGGGTAGGAGGTGATTTGCAACATTATGGAGAGAATGATATTGGACCAGTGTCATTCATGGTAGTACTCTTATACGAAGGCAGCTAAATCTGCTGGTCAATTGAAGTAATGGTAGAAATATAGCTACTAGATGTTGGGCTGGCAGTGTAGGGTTAAGGATTTTAGGTTTAGGTTGTGTTAGCTGATGTGCCGGAAGTTGAATTGGATGTCGGTTTGGAAGTTGTGTTTGTGTTAGTTTGGAAGTTGGGTTGGAAGATAGGTTGGAAGTTCGGTTGGAACTTGGGTTGGGGTTGAAACTTGGGTTGGAAGTGGAGTTACAAAATGGGCTGTAAGTGGGTGGACCTGAAGCTGTTTCAAAATTTGAGTTGGAAATTGTGTTGGAAACTGGATGGAAGTTGGGTTGACAATCGGGTTAGACATTGGGTTGAGAGATGTGTTGGAGTTTGGACTTGACGCTGGCTTGAAAGCCGTGCTAGGTGTTGGTTGGAAAGTCAGATTGGAAATTTGGTCTAAAGTTGGGTTGGCAGTTGGGTTGAAGTTGGATCATAGTTTGTGTTTATATTTGGGTTTGAAGGGAGGTTGAAGTTCTGTTCCACGTTCAGGGGAAGTTGAGTTGGAATTGGATTGGACGTTGTGTTGATGGTTGGGTTGGAATGAAGGTTGGATGTTGGGTTGGATGCAGGGTTGGGAGTTGTGTTAGAAATCGTGTAGGAAGTTAGGTTCGAGGCTGCGTTGAGATCTGGGTTGGATGTTGGGTTGGTAGTGGTGTTGGAGTTGGTCTGCATTCTGGTTGGTAGTTGGGCTGGAAGCTGGGTTGGAAGTTGTATTGGAAATTGGGTCGGAAGTTATGCTGGAAGTTGATAACTATACATTTTATGTTTGAAATTTTAACCCTCCTTAAAAATCCTTCCCTGGACTAGAAGTTTTGACTTTTCAACAAATGCTTGTATCTCCTACTAGCTCTTGTGACACCGTCAACTTAATTGAGAATCTTCCATTAACCAATTTGTGATGAGATTCTTAGTGATTGACGACCAAATCCTTATTTCACATATGGCATGAAAGCTACAGGTCAGGCTGTGGCTGATTGGCCACAGCCTGACCAGTGGCAGGTGCCAAAAATTTACGATGGCACTCGAGTACGATAGATCATAGGTAAGACTATTTACATTGTCTACTGCCATGGTGTTGTCTCGACCATGTGTTTGGTAAGATGTCACACCAAATGATATCGTTACATCTCGCTTACCACGTAATGCATGTTCTTGTGAATTGGACATTAACACCTTTTGTGAAACCGACACAATGGAGCATCGCTCAACAGAAACCACACAAACAGACTATTCATCTAGTTGTAACAAATAGGTGGGTACAGTTAAAAATTGAAGCGTACTTTTATATTGACTGTAACAAACATTTAAGGTATGGCATCTGCATGCGTCAGGAGGAACATCCAATACATAAGAGTATTGATTCTGATTCACATTGATTCTGAAACGAAGGTGAGCATTAAGCCACTATCCAAGCCTGCAAAGCATCTTCCCTAAACTATTGAATGCAATATTTTCTGTACTACATGAATAACGTGTACGTGGGGGGGGGGGGGAGGGGGATATTTTTGATTGAACTCATTAACTCTCATTCAACACAAGTTTCTTGGCACCACTTTTGCCACTTCACGGTGACCGTTCAGAGCAAAATAGCAAACACACATGGTCAAAGATGTATTAAAATTCATTCACCACTTCTCCCACTTAAGAAGAAACTGGGCCTCGTGAATTCTCCTCGAAGAGGTAGACAATTGAATGTGAACAAAAGGTGCACACTACCTGGAGTAGAAGACGAACACATTCCAGCTTGTCGTCTTTTAGATATTGTAAACGCTGGAAGTGATTTATGCAAACCTTACAATTCCTGACCAGTCTTGAGTTTCATGATGATATTGTACTCATTCCTTCAATTCCAAAATGATTTGGTTAGTGGTTTTCTTAAGAAGGACGTTTTACCTCAAAGTGTGCTTGTATAGCTGTCTTGAATAGAAATGATGCGTCCTCTATCGATGTTTCCATATCTGGCAAAGGCTGCATTTTTTTGGGTTTCTCATGTCACCTTTTCTGCAAATATGACATTCATCTGACCCACGGCACCCCATGCCTAGTCCATCATACTCTCCTTGGCAAAATCAGCTAGATTCAAGTGGCGGTGAAATTGCTGATATATCCGCGCAAGCGTCAACAAAAGGCTGAGATATCTGTAACTGAAATATAAACCACGCCATATCCAGTAAGCAAAAAATAAACTACGCCATATCCATTTTCATGGCCATGTCCGATCGGCGACTGAAGTCGCCGATCGAGCGAAGCGAGGGGGGTGATGTGTCAACCCCGTCGCTTTGCTCCCCCCCCCCCCCCCCC